>CAUYSK010002328.1:0-32179 GCA_963575035.1 Avahi laniger | reverse complement strand
TAAGAAGCGATCTTACCTTCTCTTTACTCTCCTTGAACTTCCTCAATAGTCCATCCTCTTCCCCCCTGAGCCCCTCTCTAGAACCACTGAGACAACAGCAGCTCCCAGCCTGAAATGCCTTCCACATGCTTCCCCTCCCTGCCCTACCGGCACCTGCACCTGGCCTTCTCCTGGCCATCCCTGTCCCCATGCTCTCCTGCCTGAGGCTGACTTTTCTGTCTCCTGCTCAGGGACCTTACCTCACACAGTAATGAACTCATTTCTCTGCTAAAACTTTAAATGCTTCCTCCCCTTTCCAAACTTATCCATGCATGATTTAAGCATGGCGTATATGTATAACATATAACATATATACCTTCCCTTCCACGGCCTAACATACACCCTTCTTCGACTTCACACACCTCCCTGGTTACTGCCCATCTCTCTTTGCTCCGTCACAGCCAGACTTCCTGAAACAATCTCATCGTTTCCTGTTTTTATCTCTCATTCAGTCCTCGAGCCACTGGAATCATCTTCTTTCACCCCACCGCTCTGCTGAGCTCACCCGTGACCTCTGTGTGTCACTGGATGCAGTGCACAGGTTTAGCCTTTGTCCCTCTTGACTTCTCCAGATCTAGTTGACCACGCCTTCTGGAAATGCTTTCTTTTCCTTGGTTTTCATGATGCAGTTTTCTTCAGTTTCTCTTTCTGTCTCTCTGAGTGCTTCACCATGGTCTCTGTCGTAGGTTCCTTTTCCTCTCCCTTTCCTTACACTTTTGATATTTCTCAGTGTTCAATTCTCTGCCTCCTTCACTTATAGGCTGGATGTTTGACTCCAATCCATGGCTTCAGTTATGGGAGCTGGCATCTTACCTCTACTCAGATCACCTGTGTATCCTACTGTTGGCCATACATCTCCAAAACTTAACTCATCCTCCCTCCCCTCTCCCCCTACTCCAAACCTGCTCCTCCTATATCCCTTCCCCTGGAGAATCCATCCATTCAACACACATTTACTGCCTGTCTGCTGCGTGCTCAGCAGTGGTCTAAGCTGCAGACACCCTCTACCTGGCTGCCCAAGCCAGAAACCCTGAAGGCAGCTTTGACCCTCCTTTCACTACCCATTGCCTAAAAATACCAAATCTTGCCCAATCTACTTCTGCAGTATCTTTTAAATGTTTTCGTCTCTCCATTTGTACTGCTTTCTGGATTCCTGCCTTAACTCCCAAATTTATCTCCCTGTTTCCAGTTTTGTCCCCTCTAATATCTCTATTAAGACTGGATTGTTCTTGTCACTCTATTCTCTGAAACCTCAAGTAGATCTCCATTGCCCTCGAGCTCCAAGGTACCCAGATACTGACCTGCCTTCGTACGACCTGAACTATGCTCATTTCTCCAGCCTCATCTCTCATGGCTTGTCCCTATGCTGGTCTATGCTATATCCAGGGTGAAACATTTGCAGTTCCAGGCATGCCATGCTGTCCTCTCTGCCTAGAATTTCCTACCTCCTTCTCTTTGCCTGGTGAAACTTTCATAGCTCGGATAATATCTTAAAGGTTTCTTTTCTCAAAAGTCTTTTGTCTCTCGAGACCAGCCCAGATGCTCTGATCTAAGTGCTCCGAAGCAACCTGCGCTTGCTTTGTGCGGAAGCCACTACAACGTGATTTCACAGCTTCCTTACTCACAGTTCCCCACCCCCATCATGATGCACCGTCTAGGAAGGGGCTGCGTATTGCTCATCATTTGCATTCCCAGCACTTCACGCAGTCCCTGGTACATAACAGGTGTCCAGCACATGTATGTTGAGTGAAAGAGTGAGGAAGGCGATGAGAGGCGATGTATTCATTGATGTAGAGCTCACCAGGACACGGTAGATAAGGGCGTCTATGGGAAGGAAGGGTTCTGAGGGTATGGTGTGCAGATGAGACTCACCACAAATAGATGACTACCTGGTACTTGTTTGGCAAGTACCAGTGCCAAGCAGTGGCGGTGAAAGTACTACTGAACTCTGGGTCAGAGAACCTGGATCCCAGTTATGTTTCTGCCATTTCTTAGCTTATAGTGACTCATGGCAATTCCTTTAACCTTCCTAAGCCCGTGCTCTTCTCATTTGTTAAATGGGGACTTTAATGCCAATTTAATAATATTGTTGTCAGAATTAAATGAAGTGAGAGTTGTAGGAAGTGCTGAATATTTCACAAGTGTGATGAAAGTGTCCTGAGCACTTGTTAGGGACTTGGGTGAGTGGTGAGCTTGGTCAGACACAGGGAGAGGGCAGCTGCCCCTGGGACCTGGGGATGGAGTGTCAGCAGGACAGAGAGTGCCAGCTGCTTCAGGCAGTCCGGACTCAGGTATGTCCCTGGGAAGAGGGCAGGGCCTGAGGTGGCTCCCCGGGGAAGAGGACAGGCAGGTCCCAGTGGGAGGCCCCACCCCATGGGCCTGGCCCATTCCAGGCACCCCTCCCCTGTGCTGCTTCTTCCGAAACCACACCTGTCCTTCCCCAGTCCTGAGCCCAGGGCCCAAAGGAGACCATCTCTGAGCCTAAAGAGGTACCCGAGCATGGGCTGAGAGGTAGCTGGACACAGTGGGGAGGCTGTAAAGAAGGGAAGAGACTTGGGTTCCTGTCCCAGCTCTGCCACCTGCCAGCTTTGCGGCCTGGGCAGTTGCATCTGGGCTTTTCCTGAATCTCAAAAAGGGGTTAGAAGCCCACCACACAGGCCGTCGTAAGGGCCAGTGGGGCACAAAGTCTGAAACTACTCTGTGGATCACAAATGCTACGCAAAGAGTGCAAATGATTGGAAAGACCAGGCTTTGTACGGCTTCCGTGGAATTAGCGCACCAGTCAAAAGACGAGTCCTGCTCAGACCTGATGCTTCCTCAGCCCTGTACCGGGATGTGTGTGATGGGGGTTAGTGACACAGGATCCAAAACGGGAAACTCGCCCCTTTGCATGTCCTCCCATGTTGGGATTTCCTGGGATGTGCCCGTGGGGGAAGAGACGCCGCTGCCGGGTTTCAGGAGGGAGGTGAGGAGGCCAGGGGAAGGGGGTGGCTGCCATCAGGAGGGCCCAGGAGGGCGAGCGGACGGGGCACCTGCAGAGCTGGCCAGGCCGATGCCAGGGCTCAGCTGCGCCAGAGTTTTAAACTGGTTGCTTACAGTTGAGTGTTTAAAGCAGTTTTACTCACAGTGCCAACTGTTCTTGGATGATTTTCCCTAAATGTTTTATGTTTTGTACTTGTGCCCAGAGGCAGTTTTACGTGGTGGGGGCACTTCTGTCAATCTGTCACCATGAATGATTAGAAGATGGAAGGAGGAGAGGGAGGGCAGAGAACAAGAGGAGGAGCCCACGTCCTTGAGGAGTTTCGGGAGGTCTGTGCACGCAGGCAGGCAGCCTGTCCACCGGGCAGTCCACCTGCTGGACCCAGAGTCCTTAAACATCATGAATTAGCTCAGATGGGGGTGTCTGAGAACAGGAGTGGGAGTGTTTGCCCTCGGGGCACTTAGGACTGACGGATGCACGTTCTCGTTCTCTCTCTCTCTCTCTCTCTCTCTCTCACACACACACACACACACATGCACACACACACGAGGCTTGGGTACAAGCTAATCTTAACAGTGAATGATTTTCTACAGGGCATGATTTAGGGCATTCTGGGAAGACTCTCCATCATAAAACTGTTCCCCCATCCTGTTAACCTGGAATTGCTTTTCCTGTTAGGAGCAACCCTGACTTTCCCCAAATCTTAGAGGCCAGGGCAGGTACCGAGAAAGTAAGCTGCCTATCGGAGAGATGGGCAGGCCACCAGCATGGCTCCTTTCTCTTCACTTCCTGACTTAACTGTTTAGATCCAAATGGTGGCCACTTGGGACTCAAAGTGGGGTCCAGAGCAGCTTCGGGACTAACTGGAGTACTGCCATCAAAGGCTGGAATGTAAGCTCCTGGAGGCACAAGTTTGTGTCAGGTTTCTTTGAGCCTAGAACAGTGCCTGGAATGCCGTTGGTACATAGCAAGTATCTCCTGAATGAATGAATGAATGAATGAAGATCTTTCAGGACTCTAGAGTCAAGGTTTTACTTTGTAAGTGGGCACTTATAAAATGCAAATTTCTGGGTAAGAGGCAGGACACTAAGTTGTCCTGAGTCATGGAAAGTGGCCAGGCTTTGGGTCAGACAGATCCGGCTTAGAATCTCAACTTGGTCAAGCACGAAGTATGCGATCTCAATTTCTTCATCTGTAAAATGGGATAACAACATCTACCTGGCAGAGTCATGGCGTGGACTAAATGTGTAAGAGTTTGTAAATTGAGAGTGGGAAGAGAGGGCTCATGAGAAGCCCAAGCAGAGGTGAGACTGGAGAGAAGCAGCTTAATTTTAGGAAACTCTTGGACGCTGGTTTGGCAGGAATCCCTGGGCTGGAACAATCACACCCTTGGCTGGCTGTTCTGCCATCTCAGTCCTGCAATAGTGGAGTGTCTGATCTTCGCCAGGTGGGGCGGGGCAGAGTGGGCAAGCCACTCCATTGGGACTGTTTCTTCCTCTCCGTTACTAGGCAGTTCTGCCTTACTGTGCATGAGTTTGCAAGAGCCCCCTTTTCTTTCTGACTAAAGGAATAGAAATTTTGACAAGGTGATGAGGAGAAAGGAGGGTTATTTTGGGGCATGGAGATGATGCCTTAGGAGGCTTAAACAGAGTGCCACAAACCAGGGAAAGAGCATCTAAAGCGGATCACTGAGGATCTGTTTTTCCCTAGACACGCTTGCTCGGCAACGTCAGAGCTCTGCACACAGTGCTTTATAAGCCGACACTATTTAATCTAATTTCCATGAAACTCTTAGAGATTTCACGGGAGACATTATTTTCCCAATTGAAGATGGGAAGACTGCAGACCAGAGGATGGAAGGAGACAGGTACACAAACTTGCTTTGTGGATACCTTTTAACCCTGGAAAATATGTTTCTTGGCTGACAGGACTGTTAAAGCTAAAAGAACCAAATGGTCATTTGGGAACTTTGGTCACTGAAAGGCTGGTCCTTCCAAGACTGATTAAAAAGGCTGTAAACAGTAGGGAGAGGGGACAGTGGGGACAGACTCATGTCCAACTCGCCAGCCGCAATGGGAGCAGCAACAGATCACCACGGGGCAGGACTGGATCCCAGAAGATGCAGAGGGGGCTAGAGCCGGATACGTTAGTGCGTCACCAGGTCCAGCTGTTCTCATGCCTGGGAAGGCCTTGTGACTGTGTCACCTGCCAGCGCGATGGTAGGTGGGGAGCCGTTCCGACTCTGGGGTCCAGGATCTGGGATAAAGTCTGCGTTCCCTGTGTGTCGCTGTGCAGCCCAAGCACAGGCATCTGGGTCCTCGTTAGCGAGAGGGCGAACTCTCTGGAGCAAACGTTCGTGTCAGAAAGTGAAGCCGGACGGGTGGGAAGGGCCAGACCAGGAAGGGCCTCTGCTGACCACAATGACGTTTGGATGTCAGCTTGTAAGTGAACACCCCAGAGTGTGACGCATGTCACAGAAGTGCAAAAATCAGGATTTGTGGAATTGAAGTGAATAGTATCCCGGATAGGACCAGCTACATAATTTGTGGGATCCCCCAGTACAAAATGAAAATGCAGGGCCCCCTGGTTCAAAAACTATTGAGGATGCAACACAGTGACAGTAGACCATTAAACAAAACACAGGGCCCTCTGGGTGTGGGACCCTGAGTGACTGCCCAGATCAGATGCCCGTGAATCCAGCTCTGACCCTGGGGCTGCTGGGGTTAGGGAGGGCCTCTCCTGTCCTTGCAGGCTTGGATTTGTTTGCAAGTCCTTATTTTGTCTGGGATTACAGAAGACTAGAAAACACCTACCTCCCCGAAGTGGCCTGGGGCCTGGAGTGGGGCAGAGGAACGTGGATGTCAGGGACGGCCGCCTCTGCACCAAGCAGGCGCAGAGAGAAGTCTCCCCACCTCCCACCCTGCGCCGTTCCCTCCCCACCCCAAAGCCGGCACAAGGTAATAGTTTTCGACACATTTCATTGAAATATAATAAAATATTTGCATGGCGTTATTAGATAAATAAGGGTTGACTTGAGGCAGGGCTTATTGGGAAATGTGATATGAAAATTCATTTAATATGAAAGAACGTGGAAGCTTAAGTTTATGGTAATGGATTGATTGCAGATAGTATCTAATAACTCCATACAAATATATTTCAATCACACTATCTGTCGGGTTGGTCCTCGGCTCCAGAGGCATAGGGGGCGATTGTACGCCCGACCTCTCTTCTGGGCCAGATTAGAATTAATTAATTGCTAATATTGTGACATTACTTTTGTAATTAAGAAGCCCCGCCATTTCCAGCGGCGGTGAGAATGAGAAGTGTTTGTTATTGTCTCAGATGAGGCGGAGGAAGGAAGAGAAGCGGAGAAGTGGTGGCAGAGAGGGAAATCTGGAGAGGGAGAACGTATTATTTCACTCTCTGTGCCTTGGGGTTTTTCTGTCTTGCCTGCGGTGGGGAGCCCAGATAAGAGGCAGGGGCTTCTCAGGGTGGGGCCGAGGGCAGAGCTTCCAGCACCTGCAAGGGAGGGAGGTCAAGGGCAAAGTCTCTCTCTGACTTGCTGATCCCGGGAGGCCGGCCCAGGAGCCAGCTGAGTGAGGAGCTGGGGCAGGAAGCAAAGGGGGTTCCCCAGCTGATGAGCCAGTGACACGCCCCTTCCTTCCTTGATAAACTGCAAAATCCATTTGTCCTCGGGCGGGATGAGCTCAGTGAGGTGGTTGCCGTCTCTTCTGGGCCTGTGCAGAGGGCCTGGAGGAAGAGGAGGAGAGGCCCCTGTCCAAGGCCCATGTGCTGGCCTGTCTCCCAACACATGACCCTGGGAGCTTGCTTGTCTTTCTGCCTTTTCCCTTCCTGGGGAGAAAATGGAAATAATTTTCTTTGAAACGTGACATTTCCTAATCCGGCGCCCAGCCTGGCTGACAGCGGGATTAGTGTGCGCCGGCTGCCAAGCCTGGCCGGCCATACGCAGGCGCCTCCCGTGGGGCTGCGGTGGCCAGCGCCGGCCCCCTCCCCTGGCTCTTCGCCCACACCCAGCCTCTCTCAGCTGTCCCTCCGTCTGTGCACTGGGAACTGCAGGGCTGGAAGCGGCTCGGGCCCTTTCCTGAGCCGTGGGTAGGGTGTGGGCTGGGGCAGTGTCTGACACCCACCCGCAGCTGTCAGCGTTGTTAGCAGAAGCGACAGCAAGGAGGGCAGGGCCTAGAGAGTGGGTTCAGGTCTTGGCTCTGCCCGGAGCACTGTGTGACCTGGGGCTATTCACGTCCGTCTCTGATTTTAGTCTTCTTACCCTCCAGATGAGAGTCTGATTCCATAGTCTCTCCCAAAGCACTGTGCTAATCAGGGCCCACCCAGATGATGAGAAATCCACAGGCGTGCCTGCCGAGGCCTTCCCCTGGCTCCTAAGGTGCCCAGGGCTGGGGGCCTTGCCCGCGGGGTCTCTCCATCCCCGTGCCTGACAGGCAGCACCTCAAGCCCTCTTGCCACCATGTGCCAGGCCTATTAGAAGGATGATGTCAAAACCTCACGACAGTTTGAACGTAGATGGTCTTTTCCTCCTTTTCATAGACAAAGAAACTGAGGCTCAGAGAGGTTAAATGACTTTCTTGTTATTAGTTCAAGCAAATTCAAACACAGCACGGTCCAACTCCAGGTCCCCAGCCCTTCCAGGCTGCCTGTCATGTGTCCACATAAGAACCACACCCCACCTGACCCCCAGCCAAGTCCATGAACTCTGGGAGTTGGGCTAAGCCCTGGGCTACCCTGGCTGTGTGTGCAATTTTTATTTTTACTTTTCGCAGTAGGGATTGGGGTGGTTCCTGTGAGTCATGGGCTGGCGTGCCACTTAGTTCCACAGTCTGGATCAGGCATTGTGATCTCCAAGACCGGGACCTTTGGAGACGTCCCCAGGTGCAGAATACCTGATCCCCAGGCTGAGTTCACAGATGGAAACGGGAACTCAAGATTCAGCTTGGACAACCAGACACAGAGAACCGTACCAGGAGATCTAAATAGCTTTGCTGGGGTGGAATTTTCCCGAGCATGTTGCTGGTGTTCTCTTTTCTGGCCTTTGGGACCAAGAGAAAAACCAGAGGGAGCCCAGGCTTTGAGGGGAGGAGGAAGCAGCGGCTGCCTCTCCCAACGAATTTCTTCCCTCCTCTGGCCTCGGTTTCTATGTGGGTCCATCAGAGACTCGGCTTGGGTCTGAGACGCCAGGGTCTTTCTGGAGGACGTTGAGGCTGGTAGGGGATGGAGAGAGAGATCCCCCCTCTCCTTCCTCGATTCTCTGCCTCCTGTGTGTGCCGGTGTTGTTCCGTGTGGTTTAAACGTTGAAGAATGTTTTGTTCAGAGGGCTGGGGTGTTTGTGGTGGAAAGGAGGGAGATTTGAAGAGTAATTGTTGCTTGAATGGCAAGAGGAAAGAAATGTACACAGTGAAGCTCAGCTCAGCCCTCCCTTCCCCCTTTCTCATGCAAAGGGCCCACAATCAAGCTCCTTCATTATATTCAGAGTTACAGATAGGAGCAAACGCTTCCATCACAGGACCCAGTGGTGGAAGGAAGACAGCTTGGTCATCAAATGCCTTTCTTGGGAACTGTAGTTTTTGGAGAATAGAGTAGCAATGCCCCCTCCTCCCCCCCCCAAAAATAAATCCAGACCCCGTGGGCTGGGAGAGCCGGGCCCACCTGTGTGAGTGAGGTGTGGTCCACTGGGAACACCCATCTCTGCTCCTGAGGTGGGTATTAACCTGACTGCTTCTCTGGGGTGCAGAGGGGCTTGTCTCGATCTGCGATCCTGTCTCTTTCTACATCTGTCAGGTCTCTTGCTTTGTCTTCCCGCTTGTCCTTTATTCTCCGTGTCGGTGTCTCTTTCTTGGTGTCTCTGCCCCTCCCAGTTTCCTCTCTCATTCTCTCCCTCCCTGATCGATCTCCCGACCTCTGCATTAGCATTCACAACCTCCAGCGCCAGCCACTTAGGCCAGAAAGACAGCTCCTTGGAAACACAATTGAAATATTTTTATAAATGACCAGCGGAGTTTGAGTGACATGCCCTTCTTAGGCTAAATAAAATTAAAGTTAAACCTTCTAAAAAATACATGAGCCAAACATCCTCTGCACATTTCATTATGCAAATGCAGCTGTCCGGCGCTGCACAAATTAGCCCTCCTTTTGAAATTCGCCGCTGCTTCTTCCCCTCCCTTTGCTTTCCTCTTTTTTTCTTTCTCTGGGTTTTGAGCGAAAGGCTTTGTGATTTTAGGCCGACAGCTGAAGTCTGGGGGAGAGGCGGGCGGCGGCTGGAGGGTGGGCGGACCAACTAACTCCTGATTTCTTCTTTGTCCCCTTTCTTCCCTCTCTGAGGGGAAGGCGATGAAAAAACAACGAGCTCTGGATGACGCCTGGCTCACCCTTTCTCTTTCCACACTGCTTTGCAGGGTCTGGCCGGGAGAGGTCAGTCTGGGGTTGGGAATGGGCTCCCGGGAGTGGGGACTCAGCGCTCCCTCAGTCTGGGGGCTGTGGTTGCTGGCAGGACTGGACCCTGGACCGACAGACACAGACAACAGACAGATGAGAGACCCACCCCCACCCCAGGTCCAGGCACTCATTACCCAGGGCCTTGGGCATAATGAACACGTCTTTTCCCTCTGGCCTGAATCCCAGATGGCAATTGAACACTTGAGCAACGTTTTAATGTGTGGTCCCCTCTGTGCCCAGGCTGCAGAGTCAGGGAGAATTTGGCTTCCATGCAGGCATCAGAGGGTCACGGCCCTTGTCATGGGGCTTCAGAAGAGAGGAGAATGAGTAATTGGGATAAACTGAGGGCAGCCACCCTCCCAAGGCCAGCTGACCATGTCACGCAGGGAAGACTGTGGTCCTTACGGCCTTCCCTGCATAGGGAAATACCACCATTATAGTAACTTATTTGCCCCATCCCCTGGAGCGGAAAACACACCAGTGAAAGGGAACAAACTAAGTTGCAAGAAGGTATAAATCACCTCCTGGAATCTCAGCATTTAGATGTAGCTTAGTGGGTTCTGGGTTCTGTGCTACAGGTGTAGGGACTGAAATCAAACGGATATGGTGACTTGGCCAAGGCCTCAGCCCTGTGAGAACAGGCTCCCGGTTCAGGGCTGTTCCTTCAGGCTGCTGTAACAGAATACCATAGACTGGGTGGCTCGTAAACAACTGTATTTCCACAGTTCTGGAGGCTGGAAAGTCCAAGATCAAGGTGCTGGCAGATTAGGTATCTGGTGAGGACCCACTTTCTGGTTCACAGGTGGTCATCTTTTCTCTGACTCTTCACACAGTGGAAGGGGCTTGCTAGCTCCCTGAGGCCTCTTTTAGGAGGGCACTAATCCCATTCATGCGGGTGGAGCCCTCATGACCTAATTACCTCCTCAAAGCCCATCTCCTAAGAGCGTCACCTTGGGAATTCCAACATGCGAATTTTGGAGGGACACAAACATTCAATCTATCGCAAATTCTCTTCTCTGAGCAGAAGCACCAAGGATAGGGCACAGAAAGAAGACCAAAAGAAGGTGTGGGGACAGAACGAGCCTCAGAGACAAATGTCAACCAACCTTCCCCAATTCCCAGATATGGTCCTGCCCTGACCTTCTGGGGATGAGGCAGCATCTTGCATCCATCCAACTTGCTCTTCATCTATACGTAATTAACCCACCTGAACTTCCAGGACTGAGTGTGTGCTCCAGACTATTCCTTCCTCCTTCCCAGCTCCCAGCAAGTCCAGGAGAATCCATGCGTCCAAGGTGGTCTAGCCCTTGCTGTGCTGCTGAGAACTTTCTGAACTTTATCCACCTGGAAGATAGGGTGTGGGGAGGGATGGGGGCAGAGAGAGAGCGGTAGCTGGGAGGAACTCAGTGCACTGGCGTGTCACCGTGGGTGGAGCCTGGGTAGCCTTCCTTTCCCTTCCAGCCGTCCTAGTCCAGACCTCTCCCCTGAGCTTCCTTTACTCCCGCTTTGATCTGATCCATCCGCCCCTGCTGCTGGTGAGATTCCTCTTCTAGCTGTCTGATTCTTATCATCACTTTCTTGCTCAAAAACTGTACATGTCCAGCTGGGCACCAGCACACACTTACTGAGTCTCTGCCATGTGCCAGGCACTGGACTGAGCACGGACACGATCCCTGCTCTGCATTGTTTATAATCTAGCAGGGAAGAGGGAAGGAGGCATGAGGGAGATGTCCAGGGTGCTATGGAAGCCTAACTTGGAGCGGGGACGTGACGATGTAGCAGACACTGGCTGGCTGTGTCAAAACCCTTCTTCTTCTTCCTGGGACAGTCAGACTACATTTCTGTCTCCCTTGTGGTGAGGTATGGTTTTGGGACGGAGGTCTAGCTCCTTGCTACTCAAGGTATTGTTCTGAGAGAGACAGCAGCATCAGCATCCTGTTGGGGCTTGCCCACGTCAGACCTGCCAAACCTGAATCTCTGGGAGTGGGGCCCAGGAATCTGCAGGTGAAGGTGTGAAAAGCCGTTTTAGCCCATGGGACAGCAGTGGAAGTGCAACTCTCAGGCCGGCCAGTGGCTCCAAGTGGGTGCTTTCTTTTTCTTTCTATTTATTGGACAGCAGATGCGTAGAATTGAGTTAATCATACCCTGCAGTACTTGCAAACTGTCATCATTTGTCTATGAAGGTCCCTATTTGTCTTATTCTTTTCATTATTTCTTTCCATTTTACCCCCATCCTTACCTCCTTCTTTCTACTATATCTACATCTGCATTTACACATCTGCTTCTGTATCTACCTATGTAAGAAACAGACTTACCCATATACGTCTTTCTGGTCGGTTTCTTACTTTTTTCACTTAACCCTGTTTTAAATATTAATTCATGCTACTATATGTGTGTCTGTTTGACTATTTCCGGCTGTTGCATAGTGTTTCACCCTATACACCCACTAAATATCGCTTTTGCTCCCTCTCACGACTGACAGGTACCCTGGGTGTCTCGAATTCCCTGCTGCAATGAAATTCAGACACGATCTTTGTGGATCTTTGTGGGAGTCTATTTGAGGTGTGTGCCCAGGAGGGGGCTTGCTGGCCATGCCCAGTGTCACTTAGAACTGCCGATGGTTTTCAAGATCAGCTACTGTCAGCGGATTTTCCACCCACTGCGCGGGCTGTGCCCATTTCTCCACATCTTTTCCAGCCCTTGGTGTTACCTGGCTTTCTAACTGTTGCCATGCTGGTAGATTTAAAGGACCACTTCGCTGTTTTGCACATTTCTCTGATTACTGTGTGGTTGCTCTTCTCTTCATGTAGCTGTTGTAGGGAAGGACTCTTCCAGATTTTACCAATATGAATTTCCTGATCAGATTTTTTTGCCCTTCCTCAGCTGTCTCATTCTTGCTGCCTTGAAGGAGTTCCTAATCTACACTAGCTAGTCGCATATTCTTCGTGTTAGTTGCTGCAATACTTTCTCCTTCTTGGTCACTTTCTTGCTAACTTTATGGTGTTCTTCAGTGAACAGAAATCCTCAATTTTATTCTAGTCCAATGTATCATTTCTTTTTTGCCTTACAGTTTGCACTTTTGGGGATCTTACTGAAGAAATCTTGCCACACAATGGTCACAAAGATATTCTTTTTACGTCATTTTCCTCCATTTGCTTTATAGTTTTACAAATCACAGTGTAGGGCCTCCATCTTCTGGAGTTAGTTCAAGTTTTTATACAGTAGAAGGAGAGATTTAAAGGGCTTTTTTAATTTGTATGGTAAGCCAGTCCTCTCAACATTGCTGACTAAGCAAACTCTTTTCCTCTAGGGCTTTCTGATTTCACCTGTATCTATGCCCAGTCTAACTACACACACACACACACACACACACACACACACACACACACAAACACACACACAAACACACACACACAGAGATACACACACCCCATATTAATATATTTTCTCCTGGGTTCTCTCTTCTGTTCCAGTGGTTTATTGATCAGTCTCTGTGTCCATATTACTGTTTTCTTTTTAAAAATTTGTTGTAATAGTCATTAGGACTGTTCACAAACAGTTTAGTTCTCCTCTCCTTCAAGAAAATGGTAGGATTGTACTCTCCTGTCCACTTAGAGTTAGACGTGGCTATGTGACTTGATTTGGACAATGAAATGTGAGCATAAGTGACGCACGTCACTTATGGGAGGAAGCTTTCAGAGCCAGTGTGTAATTCACTGTGTCCCCTTCCTCTGCCGAGACAAACTCCATGCTCCAGGTGGGGCAGATGCTGTCAGGCTGGATCTGGAGCAAAGAAACATGGACAAGGCTCTTCAGGAACCCACAACGGACGTATAGCACGAGTGAGGAACAAAGCTTTGCTGTTTCAAATGGTTGTATTTGGAGGTTTTTGTTTCTGCAGCAGCACCTAGCCTGTCCTGACTAAAGCAATTGCCATGGTTTGCACTACTCCCATTAGCTGAGGGGCACCTCTCTCCTCTTCATTCTGCTTTTAAGAATTACTTACTTCTTTGTGGCTTTTGTCCTTCTGTCTTAGAATTTGTTTATCCATCTTCTAAGAAATTCCAGCTGAAAAAATCCACCCATACAAACAGTTTCGAGCAAGAGTGTGACAGAGGCGGGAGGGTTTTATATTGAAATACAGAGAGATTCAGTCTAAAAGGCACCTTTTAAAGTGCATATTAATATACTGGCGCTGCATCTCCCACGTACTTCACTGCCCTTGACTTAGTCCAACCTCTTGCCACTTTTCTGGCTCATCTTTTCCCCATCCTCCTTTCTTCTTGATTTTCATTCTCTCTCACTCTCCCTTTTATATGAATAACAACAAATTCCTCCTGAATCTCTTGCAGAAAGTCTTTCCCCTTTATCCAAAGGTTTGGTGCCTTCGGGGGATTCACCTTTTATTCCACATTTATCAAGAGAACCTTCCAAACAGTGACAGTTCTTCCCTAAGAGGAATTCTGATGCCAGCTGTTGAGATAACACAAAATTATCCACTTGCTTACAAATAAAAGATGCTGGGGAAAATTACATGGCTACTAGGGTGGAGGGGGATAGGAGAAGGAAGGAGTACATCCAGATAACATATATTATAAAGGAAGAATAAACTTTATGTGGATAAGGAAGTTAACTTTAAAAGGAATGGCATATGCAAACTGTGTATTTTAGTCATACAATTTCATGTAAATAAAAGTTAAATCATGGAAACATAGAAGAAATATCTGACTCTGTTTCTAATCTTAAAAGTAATGGTAGAAACCATACACACACAAACTGACAAGCTTCACTACATAAAAAGGCAAAACTTCTAAATGTCCACATGGTATAAACAGAATTTAACGGCAACCAATGAACTTGGATACTTTCTTTATAAACATGATAGGAAAAAGGTTATTAATAAATAAACTGTTCATCAAATCAAGAAAACCCAGTAAGATTCTTAAGAAGGCAATCATATGAACAGGCAATCCTTAAGGAGGAAATAGAATAACTAAAGAACTAATATACACACAAAAAATCCAGATTTATTCATAATAAACTAATTTTAGAAATCCTGCTGGTGTTTTGTTTGGAATTGGATTGAGTTCATAGATTAATTTGGGGATAATTTTCTCTATTAATTTAGGTCTTCGGTTTTACCTTCTGATAGTGCATAATTTTTCTTCATAAAGGCTGTTTGCATTTTTAAGTAGGTAAATTCCCAGATGCTTTATGTTTTTGTTGGTACGTACTGTGACTAACACCTATTTCTAGTTGAGTACTGAGGTAGTTGGGTCCAGCTGTCTGCCTTGGAGCAGAAGATGGGCTTAGCGTCTTTTCTTTTTCCAGCTCACCGCTTCGCAGTTGCTGGTGGCTCTTCCTGACCCCTCCGGTGTTGGAGTACAAGGCGAGGGGTGAAGAAGAAAGTTCTTACCTGAATGATGCTGTCATCAGATGGCTGTTTTTGAGCTGTGTCAACGTAGATTAGCTATAATTAAATCTCCCAGAATTTCCTTCCCCAAATGAGTCCCTGCATGCCCCTACTGGGAAGGGGCCTGAGAAGTTCGGTCAGCCCCTGGTTCATGGGATTGGGGCCAGGGATGGAACCAAGGAGTTGGGATCTGGGCCAGGAAGGGGCATCGGGCTCCCATGCACACCATGGGAAGGGCTGCGCTGCTTCTGGTTTGCAGGTGGGCCCACGGCGTGTGGTGGTCGGGCCCAAGCGCCTGAACTTCTCTCTTCAACCCTGCCAGCTGGCCAGATGGGGCTGAGCCTTGCTGGGGAGGCTAATCCTGGACTTGCCTGGATGCGGTGAGGGGCGCGAAGGTGGGGGGCTGGGCCTCTGTCCTTCTCGGGCATGGTTGGGTCTCTGAAATACACTAGTTCCCTCCTCCAGCTCTGGGAGGAGGAAAGGCCCCTCTCCATAGAGCAGAGCCTCTGAACGACCCTGGCTGTGCATAGAACATTCCGTTTGAGTCAGCAAAGGCAGTGGCACTTGACCAGGTGTCAGCATCCACCGTCCTGAGCATCGTGCTAGTTCGCACATGTCATTCCTTTTAATTCTGGAAACAATTCTAGGAGATGGGGTCTGAGACTCAGGGTAAGAAATGTGCCCAAACTGCCATCTGGTAAGTAACAACCCCGTGGAAGTCATATCAAATCATATCCCCACCAGCAGGAAGAAAACCTGGGTCTCCATACTTTATCCTACACCAGGGGCATTGACCTTGTTGACCCTTGACCATCTGTTAGGTGAAAAAGGGCATCACAATGTTAACACTTCTCTTACTACAGGTGAGGCTGAACGTCTTTTCTGGTGCTTATGAGTCTCCTTTAAGGTGAATGTCTGTTTGTATCTGCTGCCCAACTTCTCACTGATTTAGAGACATCCTTTCTTTTTTTGGAAAATTAACTATTTGTAATATGGTTTTCAAAAGATTTTCTTCTGGTTTGTCATTTGGTTTTTGGCTTTATTTATGCTGTTTCCCACTCTATCAGCCCGAAATTGTGAAAATTTGATTTTTACATGGTGAAATTAATCAACTCTTTTTATGCCTCTGGGTTTTGGATCAGGGTGAGAAAGGTCTACTCGTGCCAACATTATATTTGTAAAGTGCTCCCATTTTTTCTAGAATTTTATGGTTTTATTTTATAAACATGTAAATCTTTGATTATTCTTGAGTTGATTTTGGTGTAAGGTAGGAGACAGGGACCCGACTTGACTTTTTTGTTCTTCCCCTAAGATGGCCACCCAGTCGTTTAAGTGCCATTTATTAAAAAAATCCTATCTTCCACCCTTTGAAACCATATGTCTTTGGGTCTCTTCTGTTCCATTAATTTGTTTATCTGATCATGTTGTGCCTATGTTGTAAATATTTATACCTCTGTTATTTTATATAATATGTTTTAATATCTGGCAAGACTAGTTCTGCTTTTACCAACTATTAATCTTCAAAAATTATTTTTCTAGTAATTCTTGCTTATTTATTTCCAGAGGTTATTATTTATTTTAGAATCATCTTTTTAGTTTTTGCCCCCATAATGCCCAAGCAAACAAAAACAAATAAAAAATTAAAAAAAAAATTGTAACTCTTGCTGGTATTTGGGAGGCAGATTACATAAAATCTATACATTAACATAAAGGGAATTTGACATATTTTTGATGTCGAATCTTCATATCCATGCCTTCTACTGTTGTTTAATACTTTTCACTTATTTCCACCTCCTAGATCTTCTACATTTCTTGGTTTAATTTTATGTATCTTGTCTTCTTCTGTTGCTATTCTAAATGTATTTTTTCTTCCATTATATTTTCCAACTGGTTGTTGTTTGTATACATATTTTGGTATGTTAATTTTATAACCAGCCAACTTAATAAACTTTCTTATTGTTTGTAACAATTTTTAGTCGATTATCTTGAATATTCCAAGTAAACAATCATATCAACTTAAAATGACGAACATTTTCACCTTCTTTCCAATTTTCACACTGGAACAATGTTAAGTAATAGTGGTGATATTTTATGTCCTGATCTTATGCCTGACTTTAATGAGAAAGCTCGCAGTGTTTCCCCATTAAATATTATTGTGGCTGTTTCACAAACATATCTCTTACCCTATTAAGGAAGTATCCCATCCATTGCTATTTTATAAGAGGCCTTACGAAATCAAGCGTGGGTGTGAATTCTTCAAATGCTCATCCAGCTTCTGTGAGGATGAGACATGTGATTTCTCTCTTTGAGTCTATTGATATACTGAATTTACAAATGATTTTTTAATATTCGATCATTTTTTTGTTTACTCACCACTATACTAATGAGAGTAATATTCAATCATTCTTGAATTCCTGGGGTATACTTGGCCATAATATTTTTTAATGTGCTGCTTTCTGTTTTCTGATAATTTACATAGTTTGTTGTTGTAATATTCATAAGTGATATCAGGCTGTATTTTCTTTTTGTGCTTGGTCACATTTCGATGTCACCGTTATACTATTTTCACAAAAAAGAATCATAAGTTTTTTTCTTTTTGTGTACTCTGAAGGAGTTTACACGGCATCAGAATTACCTGTTTCTTAAAGGTTTGTTAGAATTCTTCTGTGATACTATCTGGGCATGATGCTCTTGGCGGGCGTGGGGGGTGGGGGTGAGGTGGGGTGTGGGGGGGAGGGGTTGGCGGGGAAGAATGCTTTGTCAACTGTCCTTAGTTTTCTATAGCAATGGAGGTGTTAGGTTGTGTAACTTTACTATGGTTAGTGCTGGCAATTTATATTTTCCTACAAATTTATCCTTTTGTCCAGGTTCTCAAATTATTTTGTACAAAAATGAGCAAAGTAATGTCACATTGTGTTTTAAATTTTATCAGTTTCTATGGTTATTTTCCTGCTGCAGTTCTTTATTTGGGGTATTTCTGTTTTCTCTCTTTGGCTCGATAAGGTTAGCTAATGGTTTATCTATTTTTATTAGCTTTTTAAAAAAAGAATAGAATCCGCTTTTGGATTCATATATTAATTCTACAGTTCTTTAATTTAATGCATTGTATTCTGCTTTCAAATAATTAATGCCTTCTTTCTGCTTTCCTTAGCTTGAGTTTGTTTTCTTTTTTTTAACTTCTTGAGTTGGCTGCTTAATTAATTTATTTTCATTTACTTCATTTTTCCTTGTTTTCATTTTTATTCTTTTATCACCGGTTCTGACATATAAAATTTTCATTAGGATTATTTTAAAGGTATTTTTCAGGTTCAGTTTTGATTTTCTCATTGTCCCAAATGTTGTTTAAGAGAAAAAAAGATTAAAATTTTTGACAGAAAAGGATTTTATGTCAAAATTCTAATTTTATTACATTATAATCCCAGAATATGGTTTGTATAGTTTCTACTTTCTGGAGTATATTGAGGTTGTCTTTGTAGCCTAAGATTTTCAGCGTTTTAATTTTCTGTTTTCAGGGTATTGAGCTGAGTATATATCAGGATAACGTTATGAATTAGATTATTTGCCCCTCAATATCCTTAATTATTTTTTGTTTACTTGTTCTTTTATGGACTGGGTGGTCAACTATAATCTCTGACTACTAATGTACTTCTACTTCTTTTTATATTTCCTGTAGTTCTACTTTAAGGATGTTGATGTGATGATATTTGAAGTACAGATACATAGATTTTTTAGATAGAGGGTCCCACTCTGTCTCCCAGGCTGAAGTACAGTGCCTGGGATCATGGCACTGCACATGATAATGGCACATGATAATGACAGCTCACTACAGCCTTGAACTCCTGGGCTCCCGTGATCTTCCTGCCTCAGCCTCCAGAGTAGGTGGGACTACAGTTGTGCACCAACATGCCCAGCTAATTTTTCTATTTTCTATAGAGATGGGGTCTTGCTATATTGTCCAGACTGGTATCACACCCCTGTGCTCAAGTGATCCTCTTGCTTCCCAAAGTGTTGGGGATTACAGGTGTGAGGCACTGCACCCAGCCTGAAGTATAGATATTCTTGACTATTAGCTGCCCATTGGAGATGATGCTCCTGACCATTACAAAGTGTCTCTTTTTCTAGTTTAACACTCCTCTGCATCCCCATTCCCTGCCCTCAAATTCAGTCTCGCCCCCCCACTAAAATTGTGCTCCTTGCTTCCTTTCTCTTTGTGTTTGCATGTTGTGTCTTTGCCTGTTCTTTTGTTTTCAACCTTAATCATCGAGTTTTAAGATACAGAAGAAATTCAGGTTTTATTTTGTGGTCCAGTCTGAGAGGAAATATTTTTAGTAGGTAAAATAATCTTATGCACATAAATTAATATGACAGACATGCTTGGTCTTAGCTATTTTTTCTTTTAAATCAACTTTCATGTTAGACTTTCTGGTTTTATTGTTGCTTCATTTTGTTCTCATCCTTTACCCAATATTCTGTTTTTTTTTTTTTTTTTTTTTTTTGAGACAGAGTCTCACTGTGTTGCCCGGGCTAGAGTGCCGTGGTGTCAGCCTAGCTCACAGCAACCTCAAACTCCTGGGCTCAAGCAATCCTCCTGCCTCAGCCTCCCGAGTAGCTGAGACTACAGGCATGCGTCACTATGCTCAGCTAATTTTTTCAATATATTTTTAGTTGTCCGATTAATTTCTTTCTAATTTTAGTAGAGACGGGGTCTCGCTCTTGCTCAGGCTGGTTTCGAACTCCTGAGCTCAAACAATCTGCCCGCCTCGGCCTCCCAGAGTGCTAAGATTACAGGCGTGAGCCACCGCGCCTGGCCAATATTCTGTTTTATTTGCTTGATTTTTATGTATGTAGTTCTTCTAATAATTTGGAAGACTTCCATTCCCCCCCATGGTTACTCTATCTCTATATAAAGATATAGATGTATCTTTTTTCCTTAATATTTATTGACTGCTTTCTATGAGAATGAATTAACTACAGTTCCACTTACTCTAACCTCCTCACTACCACTTTATTTTAGCTTATATTATTACTATTTTTTTTCAAAGTTTCCCTTTTACACCTTTAAATCTATATGTATATCACTTACTTTATTAACTTTGAACGACATCTTTAATAGTCAGCTACAAACAAAAAAATTATCAGCACACTGACACTACTTTCTACCTTCTCTTCTACAACTCAAATTTTGTTAGTTATAGGATTTTTGCATTACCAAGGTTTACAGCCTTTACATTTGATTCTATAGCTTTAGTCTTAGTTTTACTCTCAGGTACATACATTTAATGTAGTCCCCAGTTCTTCTGTTGAAGTTTCTTCCATTCATGTTGTGGTTGCCTGGAAATCACCCTCTTGTAGATTCTTCAAGCTCATGAGTTTGATGTTCTCACATTCTTGCATATTCATTAACACCGTCTTTATACTTGATTGATAGTTTGCCTGGATACAGCATTCTTAGATTACTCGTTTTATTTCTTCCCAACAAATAACGTTGTGGAGACATCTGAGGTTACCCTGATTTTTTCTCCTGGTTAGAAGAAACTTGATCTTTTGGACTGGATATTCCAAAGGACTCTGTGTCTTTAAGCCTAGTATCCTTCCTGGATTTGAGCATTCTGTGCCACCATTTTTCTGGGACACGGTAGGTCCTTTCAGTCTGCGGATTCAATTCTTTTTTATTTCTGGAAAGTTCTCATGAATCGTATTTTTAAGTATCTGTTCTCTTTGCAGGGACATGAATTGTATATATGTTTGTCTTTCATACTTACCACTTTCCTGCTTATCCTTGTTTTAGCCTCTTGTTAGTGTCTACCAAGTTATCTCACTTTTAAAATTCTGTCCTCCATATTCCTTCCTGTGCCTTCAGCAGTGTCTCTATCGGTTTTACATTTTTCATTCACTTATTTTCTGAACAAATATCATCTCCTGATTTATATTATTTGCTTGTCTTGCCATATTTTTAATGAACATATGTATCTCTTCTTTGTCCTCTTGGTTTATGGAAGTAATTGTTTCATTGAGTTTTAAAAATTTCTATGGTACCGTGTTTCTTTGTCTCCATGGCAACGTTTTTCTGGTGAGTGTTCATCTCCTATTTATTTTTCCTTTCTGTCTCCATTTTTATTATAGTATCCTTATCACATAGATCCAATGGCAGTTCTTTTTTTATTATTAGTTCATCTCTGAATGAAGTAACTTCTTCCTGGACCACCTGTTTGCACGAGGTTCTGGAGTGGGAGAAGGGCCTTATTCTAGGCCATCAGGAATTCTCCTAGAGGGACATCTGTGTGAGTAAGGTCTTTTAAGCTTTACTTCTCTCTGGCCGACTGGCAATGACAGCTGTCTCTGGCAATGACACAGCCTGTCTCTATCCTGCTCCATGAATATGCTGCTTCCTGCAAATATGACTTTCTACACTTCTTGTCATTCAGCCCCACCCTTCCTATTTCTATTACATTTTATATCAAAACCGGTTCATGAAAACCCTACCGCCGGCCCACATACCTGTTCTCTTTGCTCCTAATGAGTGAATGCTATTGTTTGACCCTGGCCCACATACCTGTTCTCTTTGCTCCTAATGAGTGAATGTTATTGTTTGACCCTGGCGTGTGGCGCTTACCTTGGAGAGCTGTGTGCAGCCAGCTTGCTTGAACCTGGGCCACATTTGTTCTCTCCTAGCGTCTTGCTGTTGAACTTCACTGAACTTCCTCATGCTTTATGGCCTGAGCTAATAGATACCGGCTAGCTTTGTCAAAGACAGAGTTTGTTTCTTAATCTCCTTGTTGCTTTTAGGTGATTTTCAAGAGAAGTATTTTTCTCTTAAAGGAAGCACCAATTTCTCACAATTTCTTCTTACCCAAAATACACTAATAACCCTGTTACCTAAACACCTATCTCTATGTGTCTTTTTCATTTTTAATTTTGCAACCAACTGACTGATGTTCTTCCCATATTTTATTATTCACACTTTGGAGACAATTTGGTTGATCTAACTAATAATCATCTTCCTTATTTGTATAGAACCTTTTGCCCTCATAGACCCTGGGCAAACCCTGGGGTCAGGTTTCTTCCACTGGTCAAGCAGCCGTAGATGTGGGGTTTTTAATAACAGTGGAGAATGTGGCAGTCTTGGACTGTCTCCTTAGCAAGAGGGTTATTTAGGCAAATAGTTCAGACAATGACCTGGGGTCAGGACTGAGTTTGGAGAGTTTGGGGAGGAGCCTCCAAGCCAAGCCTGGATGGGGGGGCCTGCTGAGGGTGGGACACACTGGAAGATGAGCTGGATATGTAGAGGGGATGGCAGGCCATGGAATTCAAGGCCTTGAATTCAGTACCAAGGAATTTGGATTTAAGGTCCTAGGCTACTGAGAGTACTGGACACTGAGAGAAGGGATATGACAAAACGAGGGTCTTAGGGAGATTTATCTTGTTACCTGTAGTCCCTCTGTTACAGGCTGAGCTGTGTTCCTCCCTCATTCATATGTTGAAGCCCCAGCTCCCGGTGTCTTAGCGTGTGACTGTATTTGGGGACAGGGTCTTTAAAGAGGCAACTAGGTTAAATGAGGCCATGTGGTCGGAACCTAATCCGATATGACTGTTGTCCTTAGAAGTGGAGGAAATCAGGACCCAGACACGCACAGAGGGAAGGCCGTGCGAGGACGCAGCGAGAGGATGGCCATCTTCAAGCCGAGGAGAGAGGCCTCCGAAGAAACCAACCATGTCGACACCTTGAGCTCAGACTTCTGGCCTCCAGAACTGTGAGAAAGTAAATTTCCATTGTTCGAGCCACTCAGCCCGGGATACTTTGTTAGGGCAGCCCTAGCAAACTAATACGCCCTCTTGCCCCCGTCAGCCAGAGTGAGTGTTCCAAAATGCAAAGCCGACCCCTGCCCTTCACCACTTACAAGACGAAGTCTAGTGTGGTCTTCAGGCCTTCATCATCTGGCCTCATCTCCCACAGATACCCCAAACCCAGCCTCACACCTTGAGCTCCAGAGATACCCAACAGCTTATAGCTCCCTAGACAGCCCAAGCCCTCCTGCTTCTGCATCTCTGCTTGGAGGGGCCTTTGGCTCCCTCGTATGCCTGGAGAACTCCTGGCCAGCGGTAAAGCCCACTCAGACTTTGCCTCCCCGGGTGGCCTTTTCTGACCACTCCCCCTCCCGTGCTCCCTGCACCTCACTCGTCTGCTCTGCACAGTCCACACCGATGTGACTGTCCCTGTTCCATCCCCCTGCTAGAGAGGCTCGGAAGGTCTTACTCTTCTCTCTCTTTCTGGGCTTACCCAGGCAAGAAGGTACTCAATAAACTTTTCTTGAATTGAGTTGAATTTTGGATCTGTGAGGCCATGGACCTGTACCCTAAGAGGAAAACAAAAGAGAGGGGCCTCGTGATAGTCTGGCTGAGCTAAGCCTGGCGTCAGCAAGTATGTCACCTGAGAGTGTCAGCTTCGCTCTCTGGACATGTGTCTGCTGGCTGCGCATGGCCCAGCTGGTTGGACGAGTGAGTGTCTGTTTCATTTACACAGGACGAGGACATTTCTGATCCCCAGTCATGTCTGCCCCAGGGCCAGCATGTCCAGTGAAAGGCGTTAAGGAGATTAAAATGCTGCTTCAGGTGCAGAGAGCAGGGACTGAGTGTATCCCTTACCTCAAAGAGGTATGGGTTTGAATCACAGCTCTGCCACCTGGTATGTGTGTAACTCTGGAGTAAGTTCCTTAACCTTCCTAAGTCCTGTTTTCCTCATCGGTCAAATGAAGATAACAACAGCTGCTTCTCAGTGGCGTTGTGGAGGATGAAATGCAATCATCCATCTATCCATCTTCCCACCCATTTTCCTCCCTTCTCTGTCTCTCTTTGTTTCTCTCTTTCTCTCTGTCCTATATACCATCTGTCTTTCCATCTCTCTATCATCCCTCCATCATCTATTATCGATCTATCCTCTGTTATCCATCATCCGTCTGTCCACTCATGCCTCTGTCAAGTGTTTTTGTCCTGTTCCTGGCACATACCCGTGCTCAGTAGATGTTAGTTTTATAAGCTGTAAATGAAATATTTTCTTCATTTCCCTCAGCTTAAGTGACAGGGTCCAGAAAGAGAGGGGCCTATTCAGACTTTTGACCTGTGCCCCTGCAACCCCCCACAGGCCTAGAGTAACAACAACAGTGATAACAGCAATTGCACACTCCATGGAGCACTGGGTAGCTCATGAGATGCTTCCCAGCGCACCGATCCATGAGGCACACTCAGAAATTCACTCAGCCCCATGACGGCAGCACGCGAGGTGGTGAGGGCGGTGTTGGCGGCCACCCTGGCTTCCCAGGGCCCGGCTGCAGCTCCTTTTGTCCATCACATTCCACTCTTTCCCCTGCCAGGGGGCCTGAACAGAGAAAGCTCTTCCGGAGGCCAGTGGAGCTTTCAAAGGGGTTTGACCTTGAAGGTCCTTATCCAGGTCTTGCAGAGAAAGTGGAGGTGGCTGGGACCAGGGCGTCCTCTCCCCACCTGCCTGAGCTGCACCTGCCTGCACTGCGCAGGTCGGCTCTTGCTGGCAGCCATCCCAGGCAGCCGCCCCCGCCTGCGTGCCATCCCGAGGGCCATGTCCTCGTTCACGGACCATTGGGTGCAGGCTGCTGCTCTCTCCTGCCTAATTGCCAGTGTCCTTGTTAACACCTTCCCTCTGCCTTCGTGCCTCACGCTCACCCACCACTCCTGGCTCCCCCCATGAGTGCCTCCCACTTGATGAACAAGATGTAAGTATACAAGTTATTAATCTTCCCACCAAGGCAATTACAGCCCCACAAAGTTCCTCCTTGGCCACGTTGGCTCTTCTATGACAACCTTATCAGGTTAGCAATTTCAGATCTGCATTAAGTGTTCAGAAATCAATTTTCAGCTTATTTTGTGTTGCAAAGTTTGCCGTGCCTGAAACCGCACTGCTAATTGAACAAGAGCAATTGATGTTTTAGCAGTAATTAAAGATGGTAATTATGACCAAATCTCCCCCATGGCCCTGCCGTGTTTGCTTTTGGACCTGTCAGAATGGCGGGCGGGCCAAATCAATCTTAATAAAGTTGGTGCTTTAGAAGTCTCCCCAGAAACGGTGTCACCGTCAGGGTGGGTATGATGGAGCTGTGGGGAGCAAGGGGGACAGCACGTTTGGGGCCATGGGGTGGCCAGTCAGTGGGCCAGTCAGGCGATCACCAAGTGTGGCCAGTTTGGTCCTCTGAATGCCCGGCCGGCATCAAACTGGGAGTGGGGGTCTGCTGGGAAGATCATCCAAAGACATAGATGAGCACATTCTTGCCGTTAAGATGCTTACATTTAAGAAGAACGGATGCATGTGCATGCTCGAAATAACTTCCAAACACTTATTTTCATTCCCAAACATTGCAGAGGACCTACTATGTGCTAGGTGCTAGGAGAACAAAAATAAAAAATGTCATCTCAAATGAACCCACAAACAAGCACAAACGACTACGACGTTTGTATCTTTTATCCAGGACTTGGGGTCTGTGCTGTCTTCCTGAGGTTCTGTGTCTTCAAAGAGGCAGCTGGGAATGTGCACAAAGCTCTGGACAGGGCTCTGTGGGCTCCAGGCTGGTGTGGCTGCTCTATGCTGTGGCCCTCCCAATGGGGCGTCCACGCACCCACTCAGCTTTCAGAGAAAGCAGAGGCTGCAGTGAGGTGAGGAAGGCGTGGTCACAGTAGGGGGCTCGTCCTTCCCATTCAGGACATCACAACCAGATTGGTGCTGACTCTCAAATCATGTCCCATGAGGCTGCTCTTAGATTGTTATTTGCTGCATGTGCCAGGCACTGTGCTTTGTGCTTGGGGACACAAAGATGGCTTTTGAGCAAAAGGCTTGGGCAAATACCAGCAGGTGCCGTACTTGCAGGCAGAGGGTTAACATATAGAGAGAACCCATGTGGTCCCTTGTTTCTCAGCACCCCATGGAGAGGTGAACTTGGTTTTAAAATGTAGGTGTTATTATTATTCAGGCATGATGAGGTCAGCAGATTGGGGATGGTTGTCACTGAATGGATAGTTTGTTACAGTTCCCAAGAGGAGGGGTCATGCCACCTCACACAGGGCCACAGGTCAGTCACGAGGCAACGAGAGGCTTGATTGTGGTTTCCAAGCAAAGGAATGGCTGAGGCAGGATAAGCAGGCTCAGGAATGGTCAACGTCAATAACTTCCGTGGGCTCCAGGACATAGGAGCTGTCCCTGGTTGTCTGATACCTGGCCCTGGGGTGATTAGGTGGCCATGGAGTGTGAGAGCTCCAAGCAGGAGGTAGCTGGGGGTGTAGATTGTGGATTGCTTGCTTTGCATATAAAAGGTGCACTCCCTGGTGAACTGTTGGCTATCTCTAGGAATTAGCTAGCCTTGGGAAGGGCAGTACCTTCAGTGTCAGCAAAGCCTTTGATGTAATAGCATCAGAATAAAATGACATGCTTAATACGTGCTTGGGCTGGGCAAGCTGGATGCATGATGGGTTGTGCCCCAGGAGAGGACTGCCATCCCCTGCTGTTGTTCTACTGTTTTACAGGGAGAACTGGAGAACAACTTTGCAAAACAATAAGCATGAGGGTGCCAGCTGCTCAGGGTAACTTTATACCAGAGCTAGGCATGCCAGCTGCCCAGTGTTACAGCACCTGGAAATCACGGGGAGCCACCAACCTCAGCCAGCTCATTGCCAGCCATCTAGAGAGAGCCACCACCACCAGGTCATTTACTGGACATTCCTGTCTGCATCTCTACAATGGCTAGGCTGTGGGCCTGCCCTCAGGAGATTTACAGTCTAGGAGGGGGAGCAAGACTTGTATAGGTCAGATAATAAGAAAACCCAGCACAATATTGCGACAGAGCTATGTCAGGTTTAAAGGAGCAGCAGAGAAGGGCCTGAATCGGGGAGGGAAGGATTCCTGGGTTGAGTAGAAGTTGAGACTGCTGAGTCTGGAGGGGTCCACTCAGGCAGAAAGGGCCATGGCATGGGCCAGGGTGTGGAGGTGGCAGCGAGCGGAGTGCAGACATTGAGGTCGGCGATGTGACAGGCGGGTTTGGAGAGGGAGACGGGGATCGCATCGGGGCAGGTGGGTCGTGCAAATTCATCTGGAGACAGGGAATGGGGAGCCACTGGAGGGGAAACACGGAAGGGGTTAGGTTTGCTCTTGAGACAGTTCACCCTAACAGCTGCGTGTGGGTGGCAGGCTGGGGACAGATGGAGCAGTGAGGACTCAGGAACACACTGCCTGGAAGCTGCTCGTGGGATGAGTCCTGGCTCCTTATAGAAGAGCTAGAGGGATTCCCTGGACAAACGCTCCCCCAGCCCTGCACCTGGTCACGTGCAGAGGGGCAGTGCGATTGAGCAGAGAGCATGGCTGAATGATCCCACAGCTCCCATCTCTAGAATTGCCTTGTTCATGGCAGACACAGGTTGAAGGCAGCTCGCACAGCGGCAATATTGGGCAACGTTGTGAAATCGATTCTCCCAGAGAAGAGAGCGAGATGTACAAGACCTCCAGACACAGAAATATCCACCAGCCCCTGCCTGGCATGCAGCCTATGTTGGTCACAGGTGTGTTTCAAAGCATGGCTATTAATGGCCATTCGCACACTCACACAGACTCACTGAAACACACATGCGTGTATATGGACCTGCGTGTGAACACACTGAGCAACAGAGGCCCACACGTTTGAACACACACAGCAATATGCACAGATAGGCCTAAAGCATGCGTTACGTGTACTCATGAAACACGGCCCTGTGTAGGCCATTTGCATCCACACCCAGGCACACGGGGGTGGATATGTGCGCCTGCTCTCAGCCCTGATGGGGATGTTTGCCCTGTGGTCCAGGAGGTATCAGTTTAAAAAACGAGGTAATTTGGGATCCAGACAGGTCTTCAATCAGGGGGCTTAACTGTTCAGGGAGAAGGTGGGGACGGGAGTGGAGCTCGTGCAGAGGAAGAGGGTGGCAGAGAAGCAGAGGCCGGGTCCTTATGTTTCCCTTGTGGGTGTGCACCGCACTTCCGTACCCCAGTCTCCCGTGGGGCAGTTACACCTCTCAGACGCGCCCACACTCAGACTCCAGATGGTCAGTCCCTGACAGCCGGGAAAAGGCTGACAGCTGTAATGGGGAGAAACTGGTTCTATCTCCATAGTCAGAGAGTTTTCAAACTTACAGTTCATTCTGCCAATCCCTGCATTTTCTAGTGAGTACACAGAGGCCTAGTGGGGAAAGCGACTTGCCCAAGGACACACTGGAAGCCATGTGAGGAGGTCTCTTGCTATAACCACATACCGTGGGCTGCAAGATCCTTTGCTAAGTCTGCCCAGCCCAGGCTGGGAGACGCACAGCAGCCGCAGCTCAGATTCTCTTGGCCAGAATCACGCCACTTTGAGCACATTTTGGTCCCAGCTGAGAATCTATGACCATGTGGCCAGCCCCCTTGCCACCAGACACCCCATCTTGCTCATCTCTCCTTTCTCCCCTCAATCCTGTTGCTGGAGTCATATTTACTTTCGTGGTCAGGACCCTCTCCCAGGGGGCGAGCAAACCATCCCCCTTCCCGCAAGTTGCCTATGACAACTTAAGCTCCTTTCCTTTGGTGCTGTTTCAAGAAAGAGGAGAACAGCTGGTCATTTCTTCCTGACGCTTTCTGCCGCTAATCTTCCAGGCTGGTCCAACTTACAGACATAAACCTTGCAAGCACTCTCTAATCTCTGATTTCTCCAAGAAACAGCATCAGCGGAATAGAAACTGGAGGTGGTGGCAGATTTGGCCAGAGGGCTGGTTTCTCAGTCTCAGCCCTGGAGCTGATTTTGTTTGTACCTTACTGGGACCCTGGCCCCTTTCCTGGCTCGGGCTGCTGTCGCAAGACCTTGTGGAGCCCATTTAGGCAGAGTTGAGAGGGTGGGAAGCCCGGCTGGGGCCCAGGACCAGAGGCGTGGCTGGGTGTCCACGATGCCCTCACCACCCTGGGCACAGAGCGTCAATGCCCACAGAGCCTCCTCTGCCACCTTGGACCCCACATTCTCTCCAACTTCCCTCTCTCAGCCGGCCTGTGTGTGTTCCCGAAGCTCCTTCCCTGGATGGGTGATTGATTAATTGATTTACATATTTATTAAAATGTATTTTAGTAGCGTCCTTGCCTTTGATGCCAAATCTCATTTCCTATTGTGGGGCTGCTGACAGCCGGCATTGTAAATGCAAAGACACTTTACAAAACAATTTAAATAGCAATTGCCACCAGCTTAAAAATGAGCAAAACAGACAAATAAAATACTGATGAGGAAATTGGCAGCTTCAGGACAAGGAGGGCCAGGGGTTTCTAAGCAGTCGACAGCTCCCGGGATGGTAAAGGCCACGTAATTGTCTCTTTGGAATGGCCCAGATTTTAGGTGTGGATGGAGGGAGGTTAACAACCACTGCTCTTAGAGCAAAAGGGCCTTGCCCTTAAAGGAGACCTGTCCTCAGGGAACTTCTCTGAGCAGAGGGGGTGATAGGTGAAGGGAACCGTCAGGACGTGAGCCCTAGATCTTTGCCCTGCAGTCCAGACTAGTGAGGTGGTATCCACCTGCTCCGAAGAGCACTGTGGACCCTGTTGGCCTGAAGATCCGGGAGACCAGCAGGTGAGTTGTTCTTGTCCAGGCAGTAGGGTGGGAAGAATATGGATGGGAAATCCAGTCTCTGGATTCTGGCCCCAACTGTGCATCTTGGGCAGGTCACACTCCCTCTCTGGGTTTCTGGACCTCTTCTGTGGAACGCATTGGGGTAGATTTCTAGCGGCACTAACCCAGGCCACTGGAGACCTGGTATCTAGTCCTGGAGACCTGGAGACCACTCCCTCGCTGTGTGACTCCCAGCAGGTTATATTCCCTCTCTGGGCCTCATCTGAAACATGTGAGCAAGGGAGGTGATACTTCATGAATCCTTTTTTTTTAATCTGTGGAATGTGAGGGGCCCATGACATTATGTGGGCCCAATGAGGGGCTGATTGGAGGGGGGTGAGAGGGGAAGACGAGTGGGTGTGCCGTGGGGAGCACCTGCAGAGCAAATTCCGGCCAGAACCCAGCCGGAATTTGAAGCAGCACACGATCACACTGTCCCTGAGAAGGGGCAGAGCTGAAAGCTGTCAGAAAAGAGGGTACAGCTCTCCACAGGTGAGTGGGATTCTGCTCATCCTGCTTGACCTTGTGCGCACACCGTCCTCTGGTTGCTTCCCGCCTCCCCGCCTGTGCCCGCTCAGTCTCCGTTGCTGCACCTCTGTCCTCTCCCGTGCCGCCTTCCCACTGCTAGATTCACTTCCTGCATGAGCTCATTTGCAGCTATTCTTTTTTTTTTCCTAAGATGCTCAAATTTTCATTCCAGCCTTGACCTCTTACCAGAACTCTAGTCTCATAAATCCAGCAGCCTGCAGGACATCTCTCCTTAAATATCTTGCTGTCACCATAAAAACATCTAGAACCCGATTCAGCATCTTCTTTCACAAACTACCGCTCCCCCTCGACCACCGGCATTCTGTTTTCCACGCAGCCTTCTCTCTTTAGTTTCCTGTGTCCAGACAGTTAGCAAAAGAAACCTCTGTACGGCGTTTACAGTTGTCAAGGTGGCTCCCTGTGCATGATCACGTTCCTTTCAGCAAGCATGTGCTGAGCGCCTGTTATACGCCAGGCATAGGCGACAGGAGGGGCGGAGAAGACACAGACCCCTGTCCTCGCTCTCTGCCTTGGGCCTCTGACTGGCTTGTGTCCTCCCTACGTGCAGAAACTCTGCTTTGCTTCTCTTGGGAATCTTCTCGAGACTTCAGTACAGGACTCAGTTCAAACCACATGATCCAGATATTTTTTTTGTGAAAAGTTTGGGGAGCATGTTGGGTAACGAGAGCACTGTGCTAAATGCTGAGGGTATGAAGACAGGCCCCTGCCCTTAGAGAATTGCAGATCGGAGGAGCAATGTTTCCACATGGGTATGCAGCAAACGCAAACCACAATACAAGATGTTCGCAAGGCACTGTTCTGCCATTCATTTGTCCATTCATTTAACAGATCTTTGCTGAAGGCTCGAAATTTGCCAGACACTATGCTGGGTGCAGTGCGTGCAGAGATAAAAGAAATAGTGCCTGCCCTCGAGGGGCCCATGCCCTGGTGGAGGAGAAAGACTCATGTTCATGCCCCCATAATATTTACAAAAAAAGAAATTTACAAAAAAAGAAAAGAAATAAATAAATTGAGAAAAAAAAAGAATACAGTTAACAGAAATTTAAAAAAAACACTCATGAGAAGGAATGTTCCCTCCGGTGAGTAGGGGTGATGGAAGCAGGAAGCGTGGGATGCTGTAGATCAAATACCGGGGGTCTGGAACAAGGAAGGGGTCTCTGAGCTCCCGCTGGACGGGCAGGCATAGCCAGAAGCAGCAGGTGGGCGGGAAAGGGAGGGCACTTCGGGGGAAGAGCACTGGCGCAAATGCCTGGGGAGAGTGGGAGCTCACTGCACCGGCGACAGCAGCTCTGCCAGGCGGGCCCCTGGCAAGACATAAATGTCCATCGAGTGGTATGGACTTTAAGGGCAGAGGAATTCAGCAGAGGAGAGAGCCCTTCTGGAGCGATCAGCAAAGGCTTCTTGGAGGAAGTGGGCTTTCAAGTACACACTGAAGTGCAAGGAGGATTTGGACAAGTGGGGATGAAGGAGAAAGGCACATGGCTCTCAGGGGTTCTCCTCGTCTCGTGCATCTGAACCCTCTGTCTGCTGGCCCAGCTTCTTTCCTACTGTCCCCCTTGGCCCACTCTGCCCAGGACAAACTGGCTGGCTTGCAGCTCCTGTTCTTTTCAGCATCCATGTTCTTGCACAGGCAGCCGGTCCCTTTGCTTGGGAGGCCTTTCTCTGTGTCTCTGAACATGGGGATCATAACCGTTTCTCAAGATCTGGGGATTCAGAGGCTTCTTCCTCCACGAAGCCTTTCTCTTCCCTCCTGCCAAAACAAGTTCCTCCTGCCCTGCTGGCTGCACTTCTCACTGATGACTGTGGCTCTTCTCTGCACCTCACGCAAGCTACCTGTGTCATGGTTATCTGGGGCATAACTCATCTCTTCTGTTGCTCTGCAGGGCAGGGCTTTTGCCCTGCCCCCTGGGTCTGGCATAAGGTCCACATGCAATCGGCGGTGACTGAAAAAGAGAACCCCAGACATTGGGGGGCCAGAGTGAATCAAGATATGGAGGTGGGGACATGAAGGCACTTGATGGGTCTGGATGTCTCGGCTCAGATCCAGAGAGGGCGGTGACGATGGGT
>CAUYSK010002327.1:0-66294 GCA_963575035.1 Avahi laniger | reverse complement strand
CCAAGAATGGAAAAATAAGCACCACATGTACTCACCATCAAATTGGTATTAACGGATCAACACATAAGTGCATATATAAGAATTACATCTATTAGATATTGGGCAGGGGGGAGGGGGGAGGAGGGAGGAAGGGACGGGTATATGTGTACACAAAGAGTGCAATGTGCACCACGCAATAGGATGGACATATTTGAAACCTGGACTGAGGGGGGGAGGGGGGCAAGGGCAACACACGTAACCTAAACATCTGTACCCTCATATTATGCTGAAAAAAAAAAAAAAAACGAAAGAGGGGACATCTCTACTGAATTTATAGAAATATGGAATATAATGAACAATTGTATGTCAAGACATTAGATACCCTAGATAAAATGGATAAAGTTGTTGTTTTTAAAACTCTAAAAAATGACTCAAGGAGAAACATAAAATCTTCATAGGTCTGTAACAAATGAACAGATTAAGTAAGCAATAAAAAAAAAAAAAAACTTTCCACAAAGAAAAGCCCAGGATCAGATGATTTCACTGGTGAATTCTACCAAATATTTTGAGAAGAATCAATGACATATAAAAAGAATTACACACCATGAACAAGTGAGATTCATCTCAGGAATATCCAAGCACTGTGACCAGTCACACAGGTCACCCAGGACCCACCGGACTCCCGTGGCTCCCGCAGCATGGGCTGAAGTTGGGAAATGTCTGCATGAGAATGATCAAGATGAAACTTGAGAAGTTGAAGACCCCTGAAAAGGACAAAGGTGCACAGTGGGTAGAGAAGCAATATGGTGCCTGCTGTCCCAGCTCAGGTTTGTGGAGATGGAAGGTGACCCAGGGGGATTGGGAGCATGGTGCCCTGTCCGCAAGAAGCTCCCTGCTTACTGGCAGCTGCAGCCTCTGGGCTTGTGTGGGCATAAAATCCTCCAGCAGCTCAGGAACCCTCCAACTGTCAGAGGTGTGAGGGACAGAGAAACAAACCATTCTACCTACCCTTCTCACTGGACTCCAAGTCTCTTGGGGGTCGATCTCTGCCGATACCTTGCTCCTTCCTGTTCTGCTCTGTAACTTCTTCCCAACAAGTATCCTGAAGGTTCTGCCACCCTTGCCTCAGATCCACGCCTGAACTCTGTCTGTTCATTCATTTTTTCTCTTGCATCTAAAACTTCTCCATCTTACCAAGATGCTCTAGTGGCTGGTGTCTGTGGTCAGCCATCTTGCTCCAATCTAATTTTGTTTTTCTAGTTTCTTAGATCACTGATACAAAACATTTTTCTTTTCTAATATGTACATTTAAAAATATGCATTTCCCTCTTACTCTACCACTAAAGCAGCATATCATAGATTTTGATATGTAGTGTTTCATTTTCATTCAGTTCAAAACATTTTCTAATTTCCCTTGTACATTTTTTTTGAACATGGGTACTTGATAGAGAAGTGTTTCTAAATTTCAGAATATCTGAGGTTATTCCAGATATTGTTCTATTATGTATATATGTATTTATTTATTTTTGACACAATGTCTTTCTTGCTTTGTTGCCCAAGCTGGAATGCAGCGACACAATCATAGCTCACTACAGCCTCAAACTCCTGAGCTCAAACTGTTCTCCTGCCTCACTCTCCCAAGTAGCTGGGACTACAGGCATGCACTACCACATCCAGATAATTTTTTTTATTATTTTTTGTAGAGACACAGTCTGGCTATTTTGTCCAAGGTGGTCTTGAACTCCTGGGCTCAAGCAATCCTCCTGACTTGGTCTCCCAATGTGTTGGGATTGCAGGCATGAGCCATTGTGCCTGGGCTTGTTTTGTTATTTATGTGTGGTGTAATTCCATAGAGGTGTGAGAACAAACTGTGTCTGACTTCAATCCTTTTAATTTTATTGAAATTTGTTTTAAAGTACCTCCTAGGGATTATCTTGGTGAAAAAAATCCATATGCATTTTAAAAGGACGTGTGTTTTGCAGTTATTGCAATGTCAATTGTTGTTCAATGCCTCCACATTGTTCTGATTTTCTGCCTACTTGCTCTGTCAATTCCTAAGAGAAGAATGTTTGTTTAAGTCTCCAACTTAACTGTGGATAATTATGGATTTGTCTGTTTCCTCTTTCAGTTTTGTCAATTTTTGTTTCATCTATTTGAGAGCTTTATAATTGAGTGTATACACAGTTAACTCTATTATGTCTTCTGTTTTACTTCTTTATCATGATAAAATGTCCTTTGTAATATTCCTTGTTCTGAACACTAACTTTTCTTATATTTATATGGCCATTCTAACTTTCTTATAATTAATGTTTCATTTTATATATTTTTCCATTTCTCTTTTAAGCTGTTTTCATCTACATATAAAGTTGGTTTCTTGTCGACAACATATAATTGGCTCTTGCTTTTTTATTCAGTCTCACATCTTACCTCTAGTTAGAATTTTTATGGCTTATATTTAATATACTTATTGATATGATTGAATTTACTACACTTGATCTTAGCCAAAAGGCCGAGAAGCGATGATATGATTGTATTTAAACTCACCATTTTGCTAGTTGATATTTACTTGTGCCACCTGTTCTTTTCCTCTCTTCTTCTTCGTTCTTTTGGATGTAATGACTAATTTTTGCTATTCTGTTTTATGTCCAGTTTTGGCTTATTATCTATGCATCTTTGTTGTAATTTGTGTAGATTGCTCCAGGGTTTAAAAAATGCATTTTAAAGCATTTCAATATGTCATCAACTAATATTACATTTTTCTTCATCTGTAATGTAACAACCTTACAACACTATATTTATTCCCTTTCCATCCTTTGTGCTATTTTGGGGCATATAATTTACTGTTATTTGTAAACACCACAATTCATTGTTTATATTTTTGCTTTAAACAATCCATTTTATTTGAAAGATTTTTTTTAAAGAGATAAAACTATTTTTTTACATTTACTCATTATTGAATGTTTTCACTGCTTATTTTACGTATAGATATAAATTTTCAGTTAGTGCCATTTTCTTCTACCTGAAGTATAGATGTTCCTCTGTATCCATGGGAGACTGGTTTGAGGACCCCCTGAGAATACCAAAACCTATGTATGCTTAAGTTCCTTATATTAAATGGCTTAATATTTACATACAATTTATTCACATTCTCTCATGCATTTTAAATCATTTCTAGATTATTTATAATACCTAATTCAAGTAATATAAATGTTATGTAAATAGTTATATTGAATTATTTAGAGAATAATGATAAGAAAATAGAAGTCTGTTCATGTTCAGTTATAGAAGTAACCATCCTTTTTTGTTGTTGTTGAATATTTTTTAATGCGATTGGTTGAATCTGTGAATACAGAACCCATAGATACAAAGGACCAACTGTACTTTATTTAATATTTCTTATAGTGTAGGTCTACTGGGGATGATGTTCCCAAAATTTTTAATCTGAAAAATTATTTATTTCACCTATAAATTTTTAACTATATTGTGACTGGATGTAGAATTCCAGGTTAACTTTATTTTTATTATATAATTTTAAAAATATAATTCTATTATCTTCTGTCTTGTATAGTTTCAGAAAATAAATAAGCTATAATTCTTATTTTTGTTCATCTGTATATAATGTGCCTCTTACTGTGTCTTGCACCTTTTAAATTTTTATCTTTATTATTAACTTTCCAATTTTTTGCTGAGAATCTTAGATGTGTAAGTTTATAATTTTCATCAAATTTGGGAAATTTTCAGCTATTGTTTCTTCAAATATTTTTTCTCTCTCTTCTCTTTTGATTTCCAATTACATGTATTGTCTCCCACTTGATATTGTCCCATAGATTTCAGAGGTTCCACTAAAAGTTTGATTTAATCTAAGAATTGTTGATATTCAATAGGGAGTTGAGCAAGACCAAGGAGTAGAAAGCTTATTCAAAGAAATAATAACAGAAAAATTTTCAAAACTTGAGGAAGATATACATATCCAGGTACAGGATGGTCAGAAAACACCAACTAGATTTGACCCAAATAAGACTACCCCAAGATGTATAATAAATTCTCAAAGGTCAAGGACAAAGAGAGAGCAGAGAAAGGCAGCAAGAGAAAAGAAGCAAATAACATATAAAGGAGCTCCAATTCATGTGGCAACAGACTTCTCCATAGAAACCATACAGGCCCTGAGTGAGTGAAATGACATTTCCAAAATGCTAAAAGAAAAAATAAAAACTGTCATCCAAGAATATTGTATCCAGCAAGGTTATCTTTCAAAATATCTTTCCCAGACCAAAAAAAGCTGAAAGAATTCATCACAACCAGACCCAGAAATGCTAAAGGGAGTTCTTCAATCTGAAAGAAGAAAAAAGCACTGAAGTACAAAAAAAAAAAAAAAAGTATAAATTTCGCTGGCAAAATTAAGGACATGGAAAAATGCAGAATACTTGAACACTGTAATTATGGTGTGAAATCCACTCAGAACACTAGTATAAAGCCCAAAAGACAAATATATCAAAAACAATAATAGCTACCTCAAACTCTTAAGAGATAAGTAATACAAAAATTTGTGAATTGAAGACAAATAAAAGTTAAAATGTGGAAAAGAAGAAGTTAAAAAAAAAGTTTTAGCTCTTTTTCCCTTTTTTGCTTCATTTTGAATAGTTTCTCTTACTATATTTTAAGTTCATGGGTCATTTTTTCACAATTGCTAACCTTCTTTTATTTCTTAAAGTATATATTTTTAACTTGAGATATTGTACTTTTCATCACTAGAAGTTCCATTTGAACTTTTAAAAATATTTTCTGCTTTTCCATTTATTATTTTATTGATTTATTTTAAATTCTTAATCATTTAAAAATACTTAGATTACTTAAAGTTCTTTTCTGCTAAGTCCATCATGTCTGTCATTTCTTGATGTGTTTCTATTGACTGGTTAGGTGTTACATTGTTGCTATTTTTCACCTGTTAATGTGTCACATTACCTTGCTTCTTTGCAGGTACAGTAATATTTATTAGATTGTGATTTTTATGTTCTCAAGAGCTAGATTTTATTGTATTTCTTTAAAGAGTGTTGGCTTTTGTTCTAGCAAGTTAAATTATTTGTAATCAGCTTTATCCTTTTGGGCCTTGCTTTCAAGCTTTTAAAGAGAAGGTCTAGAGTAGCTTTACTCTAAAGTCTGTTGAGCCCCCTACTAAGGCCTGACTTTTCTGGGGTCTCTACTGATGGCTATAGGTAGTTAGAATGTAAATGTTTCCTGGACCTATCTGAACTCTAAAAACAGTTTATATTACAACTTTCCAATCATTTTTTTTTTTTTGGTCTAGCTTTGTGGGTTCACCCTGTGCACATGCAGCATAATAATCTGCTGCCATCCAAAAGGGAGCCCTAATGCAGATTTTTGGAGCTTTCCCTCTATGCAGTTCCCTCTTTTTGAGTATTCTTCCCTAAAAATGCCAGGTACATCAGTCTCCCTAAACTCCTCTCCCTATCAAGCCAGTTTGTCATGCTTTGTTTGGTATATTCCCACCTGCACTGAGATTATAAAAGACCCTAAGCAGAGAGAAAGGGTAGTTGGAAGGCTCACCTCATTCATTTGCCTTCTCTCAGTAATCAGAGTTCTCTGTTTTCTTTTGTCCAATATGTAAAAACCATTTCCACATATATTTTTCCAGTTTTCCAGTTGTTTACTATAGAATAATAAGTCTAATCCCAGTTATTCTATCATGGCTGAGACACTAATTAAACCTTAAAGTTGTCTTTTGATTATATCCCCTAAATTATATTGTGGAAGCCAATTTTCTATGATTCTCTTACATTTCTGCATGTCCTTTGAGCAAAGCATTAATTGTCTTTTGTTCCCAACTATCATTTCAAGGATGTTTATACAGCAAACAGTATTGAAAGACAGAGATAGTGTCCTTTAGAACAAAGGGCAGGTTTTCTTACAGCTTTGGAAGATTGAGACAATGTCTCCCTCTGAAGCATTGGCAGACATATTTATTTTTCTTTTAAAAAAATCATGTTGCCTAAGCTCAGGGCTCCTGTCCTATAAAACAACTCACTGCATTTACAGGCCTCTTCTAACCCTGTTGATTAAGGAAATTGGGGCTTGAAGAACTGGTGCAAGCTAATATTCTGTCTGCTATTATTGCTTTCAGTAATAAATTGTCTTTTGTCTCTGACCCAGGAATGTCCTGTCTTCTACTACCATCCATGAAGCTATACTAAACTAAATTTGTGGGCTTGCAAGTAGGATGAAATCCCAGAAACTTCATCACTTTTGATACATACTTGCTGAATGTACATCCATTTACATTGGATGAGAGAAAAATAAAATATAGCAACTTATAATAACAGCTAATATTTATTTGGGGAATACTATGCAAAAAGTACTTTACATAAAATTATTCTAAAAATTCAGCAAGTAAGTTATTATTCCCATTTTTTCACATGAGAAACAGAGGTTCAGACAGGATGTGATTTGGGCAAAACCAAGTGTATAGTAAATAGTAAGTCAACATTCAAACTTAAGCTTTTCTGTTCTCTTTCCAATGTCATGAAAACTCCCGGCACTACACAATTATAACAATATTAACATGAAAAAGCATATAATTGAGGTTTAAATTATGTGGTAGGCTAAAATAACTATAGAAATTCAGAAGAAATTGCATCTAGTGCCAGCTAAATTCCTCAGAAAAGACTGACTAGAGGAAGAAGAACTAAGTAACCCAAGCTATTGCCAAGGGTCTGATACTCAAAGACTTTTTGTGTGAAGGCTTCTATGAATCTTGCAGTATACAATGGAGCTGTGCTACTTCCTTTCTCAAAAGGAAAGTTATAAATGAGAGCATACTCTTGAAACACACCAAATGATAATTCTTTCACCTTCATATATAGAATTCTCTCTTACCCACCATGTTATGCATGATTAGAATGCAGGTTTACAAGGAGTTTTGAGTGGTTACAGGCACAATGGGATATACTTCAGTCACCAAAGGTGCCATAAGGAGCATGGGGTGTTTCTTGGCAAAGGACTTCAAAAAAATTATATATATATATATATATATATTACTTACCATGACATAATAAGTGAAAACACACACATTACCAATTAAGTACTTAATTTTAGTAGCCCATTTATGAAATCTTACTAAGGACACTTAAAATCCCTGCATATACCAGAACATTGAAAATAAAATCTGCTCTCTGAAATTCTCCATTCTTTAGAATTCTAAATTTAAAATGTCAGAAACTAAGGAACACAGAAGCCAGCAGGGTCTCTTACATAGGTGACTGGGGTGAGAAAGGGGTAAAGGAAGGAAATTGGCTAATATCAACTCTTCTTGAAACGTGTTCAAAAATCGATCTTAACATAGCACTCTAAATCTGACTTTTTTTTCCAGAGGTTCAAGTGAAAAAGAGGAGAAAAATATAATCAGTCTTACAAGTTCTAGTGAGAACATGAACCACTTATATAAACAGCTAAATTTTACTAAAAGAGAAAAATGAGTATTGTCTTAAATAGGATTCTGTAACTGATGGTAGTTAATTTTAGGTGTCATCCTGATGAAATTGAAGGATGCCTAGATGGCTGGTGAAGCATTGTTCCTGGGTGTGTCTGTGACAGTGTTTTTGGAGGAGATAAGCACGCGACTCAGTGGACTGAGTGTGGAAGACTTGCCCTCAATGTGGGTGGGCATTATCCAATTGCCTGGGGGCCCAGATGGAACAAATACATGGAAGAATAATGAACAAATATATTCATTGTCTGTCTCTCTCTCTCCCCCTTCTGGAGCAGGATCACTATCTTCTCCTGCTCTTAGACATCAGAACTCCAGTTTCTTCAGCCTTTGGAATCTGGGACTTGCAACAGCAGCCTCACATGGCTCTTGGGCACTTGGCCTCAGACTGAGGGTTTCACCACAGGCTTTCCTGGTTCTGTGGCTTTCTGACTGGGATTGAACCACACTGCTGGCTTCTCTGTTTCTCCAGCTTGTAGATAGCTATTGTGGGACTTCTCAGCCTCCATAATTGTGTAAGCCAATTCCCCTCAAAATCCCCTATCCCCTATCTATCTATCTATCCATCCATTCTACTGGTTCTGTCTCTGGAGAACCCTGACTAATACAGTAATCAAAAGCTCTCTGCATCTGGCATTGAATTCTCTGGGGTGAAACAAATTGGATTCTTTTACAAGTTAGCAACTGATACTTTAAATATTTTTTAACAATTGGAAGAAGTACTTTTTAAATTCTTTTTAATAAAATAAATATTTATTGGGGAGTATTTTATACTGGAGGTTGTAAGAGACATGGATAGGTAGACTACATCTCCAAAATGCTTAAGGCAGCAGGGAATTCTATTATGGTAATAAGTGAATTCAAATAAGTGTATGGAGTCCAATCTTAATAAGAAGATAAGTGAAGTGGACATAGGAAATGGAAAAAGAGAGCTAACAATTAGTAACCAGATGAGGTACCAAAGAGCTATTCCCAGGGACATGAGACATATGGGAAGGCTGAGGCTAAAGTTACAAAGTCAAGATCTTGAAGACCTATCACACTCTTGAAACTGATCTTTCGGAGTGTACAGGCAGTAGAAGGAGGTAAGACAAGCATGATCATACTTGGAGGGAAAGCAAAAATATTGAGACAGTGCAATAGCAATTTGAGATTTGAATATACTAAAGCGGGTTCTATTCTAATAAAAAAAAAAACTAAGACATCAAAACATTTTTCTAAACTTTAAGCTATGAAGTTATAAACCAAAAAAATAAGTACCTAACCACAAAATAGATGGATAGAATTTCATTTCCCCCCTGAGCGTAGCTGATGGGTCCAAATGTTGTCAGTAGACACCGCAGTTCATTTTAGGGAAAGAATGGTCATTTTTAGGAAAACATTTTGATAAAATGTTTAGAAAAGGAAAGAGTGACCCTGAGAACGTGGATTAGATACTCCCAACAATGAGAAAACTAAACTACTCTGTCCAAGAAGTCAACCTTAAGTTATGTTGGGGAATATAGAAGAGAGAAGGAAGTAAAAGTGTGACAAAGTGGTGGAAGGGTGGAACCCAAGCTAGTGGAAGTGGCCAAGAGGTTTTGAAGAACAGAGAGGTCTAATATAGTGTTTGAAATTAACTGCTGGATTGGTTCCTACACTTTTGCCATTTCCTGTGAATTTCTGGTCAGCATACACAGATGTCACGTGAGTGGTATTTGGGAGAAAGAAAATCAAGGAGAAGGGATTATACAGGGAAGAGATAATGACCCGGATGCAAGTTACAAATTGGACAACATCAGCAGATGCCAGGAACCAGAGCCAGATGTAACTTAGAGAAAAACAAACACCTTGCAGTTTGAAGAAATCTTGGGAAGACATAAGACTTCTTAAGGGCAAGGTGACCCAAACTGACATTTGAGTAACATGGATAAGAAAGGATCCTTTTTAACATTGCCCGATTCATATCTTAAAATAGCAAGGCAGTGATCTCCCTGTGGAATAAATTTAGATGTATTCAATTTGGCAAACTTTAAAGCAAAATGCACCATTTAGCTGTTCATGTGGACTTTAAGAGTTTTACTGGATTAAGACTTGAAGGAATATTTTAAATATCTGTATATATTTTCAATCAAAAATTAATTTTATTATTGTTTTTATGTACAATTTGGCAAGTATATATGCTTATTAAGATGAATTCCGTTAGCATTTTTAAACAATAATAATGCTGAGTCCTTAATATGTGCCAGTTCCTTTTCTTGTGATAGATTTTTATTATGTGATTATTTGGGCTGAGTGGAACAGGGAGCCCAAGTAACATAGCTTGATGGAGACTGGAATTTATTTCTGTTTTCACATATAAATCCAAACTGGTAAGTGAGCTCTGCTCAGCAATATTATAAGGGCCCAGCTTGTTGTTCCAGCATTCCTGGGATAATCCCCTTTCTGAATAATCCAAATAGTTAACCACCAAATCGCAGTGAGAAAGGGAGAAATGAAACAAAAAGGGAGCATCTTTTAAGGGCCAGTGTTGAATATGCCTATTTCTTTTATATTTTATTGGCCAGAACTTAAGGATAGGGTTCTGTGCCTGCTAATGAAGAACTGACACATGAGCTATTATTATAGGTGATGATGTGTCTAGCAACAAAAGGGGTTTCTGTTACTGTATAAGAGGAGAAGCAATATGGGAATCAACTAGCACTGTCTGACTTCCTCAGTAGACTGTGGGATTCTGCAAGAGAATTTCTATATTCACCACCACCCAAATAAGAGTGCAATTGTTTGGAAATTGGTAAAGGGAAGGACACTTGTAGGTAAGGCCATTATTAACAAACACAAAAGTCACTCCAACATTTTCTCAGTCAATCCAATCAGAAGTCTCTTCATCTAACTCTATTTGCTTACATAGTTGGAAAGTTGAGTGTATCCTACAGAAAACGAACTTGTCCCAGAAATGTCTAAAATGATCTCCGTAAGTTGGCAGTACCTATGGAGCTCTCCCCATGCTCTAGTCTTATTCCCTGTTTTGCAGGTGATCAGACTATGTCTGGCAACAACCACATTCTCAGAAGCCTAGTATATGGAAATTAAAATGCCAACTTGTAAGTTACAATATAAATCTGTTAGCTGAAATCTGGGTGCTGCTCAAATATTCTCTCCCAATCACTGCATGCCGCCTTGTCACTGGGTCTCAGAGCGCTGTAGGTCTCTCAGCTCTCTGCAAGCCCAAAGCAGAGACGTGACACACACCCCTCACATTTGTCTCCCAAGCACAGCACACATTGAGCGATCATGTTGGCAAACTTTACAAACACTAGAAGATAACATGAAGAAATCACAATAGGGAAGAGGACACCAAATATGGGTAAGTAGGTGTCACTTCTCCCACAAACCATATGCCTCCTCCTTCCCTGCAGGTCCTGCCAGGATGCCACCAAACAGTAGGAAGTACACATCTCCTAGATCAAGAATCTCCTTTTGAAGTCCTTTCTCCCTCAATCTAGATGTCTCATCTAGTATCGGCTGCCCCTGCTGGGAAAAAAAAAAAATCAGTTGATGTTTGAATAATCTTGGTAGTGATGCACTTAAACATGAGTATGTGTGTTAGTTTTCCTATTCAGAACTTGCCAAGAAAAATGGGTAGATACTTTTCCTATAACTGCATAATTACAAAGCTTCCTGAAGTGATCCTTCTCAGAATCAGGAACCCCTCACCCATCCCACTTCCACGTGGGCTGATTTCTGCTTCCACCCTAGAATTCAGAAACTCCTACAGTTTTTATTTTTAACAGAAGTTTCTTTCTTGTAGAGACCCATCAATCTTGTAGAGATCCATCACTATTAGCCCTGTGTGCTGCAACGTACTAATAAATATTGAGCCATGACCCACTGTGTATACTAGCATTAATTACAAGCATGCCTTACGTCTCCTTTTAGATGGTGGTAAGCTTTAGGTCTCTTAAAGGCAGTGATATTTATCTTTATAAACCCACTGACTATAACACAGTGCTTTGTGAATATATAGAGATCAATGAGTACTTTAATGCATAGACCAATATGAAGAACACAGTCTAAAAACAGCACCGTCCAATAGCTTTCTGTGATGATGGAAATGTTCTACATCTGTACTAATTTGGTAGTCACTAAGGTACAGGTGGCTATTAAAGTGACATGTGGCTAGTGTGAATGAGAAATTAAAGTTTCAGTTTTGGTTCATTTTAATTAATTTAAATTTAAACATAAGGAGCCAGATGTGACTAGTGGCTACCTCATTGGACAGGTCAAATAGAATATAAAGCAAAAATATCAGCCTCCTTTGTTTTTTGAATCATGTTTTTCTTTCTATTCCAAAATAAACAGGATTCCTGGGAGAGACTTTGTTCTGAATGACTTGAAATTGAGAAGAAAGAGTCAGTTTCTCCAGTGACGATGACATGCCTGCCCACAGGCTCTTGGCTGTCCCAGGTGCCGGGCTCTGTGCTGAGCGCTCGGCATTTACCGATTACTCGTACCTCACGGCAACAATGTAAAGTTGATAACATCATGACCCCATTTTACTGAGGCATGGAGATGGTAAGTCTATTACCTACAATGATAGTTTAGCTGGAGCTGCTTTTTTAAAAAAATTAATAAACTAGTGAACGAATATGGGTTGAGACTGCTGTCCCAGACGTGGTCTAAGTGTTGCTGGCTGTGTATGGGAAGATGAATGCTAGAGCTCCCACATGCCTGGAAAGAAAATGCGAGAAATCATCCCTTCCTATTCTGCTCCTGACTCTTCTGCTGCACTTTGCAAGCTCTCAGGGAGGAGAAGGCTGGAGCAGAGATTTTTCCACATTTAGGGCCTAAAGGAGAGAAACTGGAAAACTTTTTTTCTTTTAGGGAACTAAACTGGCTGATGCAAAAAAATGTTTGCTCAGTAAAATTACTTCCACAGACAAAAAGAGTGGGATACTTTTTTGTGGGGAGGGGTCTGGGATAGAGGGTAGGGAGTTCAGAGGAAATTTTTTTTGGCCCTTAGAAGGTTCTTGGCATTTCTGTTTGGACTTTGTGCATACGCTTATTTGCTCTTTGTTTCCAAAAGGCAGAACCCAGTGTCTAAGACCTCACAGACTCTAATTTAGTAAATGCCAGAAAGGGGCATTCCTTCCTCCTGCGCTCAATGAGGGTTGCTAAGGTTAGTGCTTAAAGAAGACATGAAATCATACTGGGTAGGAGGACGGGACAAGAAACTCATGACACAAATGGCTCATTATGTAGGATATGCAATGGAGCAAAAATATCCACCCCCAAATTGGATCATGTATGATCTTTTGAGGTTAACAAAAGGAATGTTGTGGTAGAAATGATGGAAATCTGCAAGAATGAAGTCCTTGGAGCCAATCTTGTCATTCTTACTGCTTTCATCTCCTCTAAAATTGGCTCATTACACTACTAGAAAAATACACCACAGAATGAAGTTATGTTCCAAAAAGAAAGAAAGAAAGTATTGCCTTGAGCATTCTATATACAGAAATATTATTTTCTTTTATGATATTGTACACGTATGTTGTTAAGTCAGCCTCGCAATTAGTTGGATCTGTGCAAATGTTTGCTCTCTCCTTGTTAAAAGATGGCTCTGTGATTTGGTTTTAAAAGTGTTCATGTGAAAATATGTTTTCATCTTTAACTATTTATATCTATTTGGATAGGCTGCTATAAGCATCCATTACACTTCGTGACTTCCATTGTGATGGTGTTTATTATTACAGATTGCACAACAAGCAGATGGTGATGATAATAATATACTTGAAAGAACATCTGTAGTCTCATGGCAACAATTTGCAATAATGCTGTAGGGGTAAACAGCGAAGCCAAGATGGCAGCTGCTATTAACACTTGGATTTGCACACCTGTGTTAATGACACCTATAGAGAAAAAAAGAGACACTCCTCCAGGCTCTCTGCAATTTTTAAACCTGAGCACAATAGCTGTTTACTGAGACCATACTATTAATAAGTTAATGTGTGCAGGACAATGCTTTAGGCTCTCAGAGGGATAAAGATACGAAATGATATATGCTACAACGAACATCTGCTATTTTTGACCAACATATAGCCCCCTTTTCCTTTATATAACATCTTGATTTCCCTTTTGGGAACCCACTCCTCCTTCCATCGGGTTGTAGGTTTAGGAGCTAGAACCTCTGGCTTCAGGTCAGGCTTCTTAATCCAAGGCTGCCAGCTTGGGTCTCACTAATTTATTAAGGGTGGGCAAATGACCAAATGCTGGGCCAATTAAGAGCCATAACTAGGATTTTTGTGGAGCCATTGAAGAAGAGGCACTTGATTTCATGGGAGGCTGCAAAATTAATGGGATTTAAACCTGGAGCTATTGATGGACATCTTGCCACAGCTGGGAAGCATCTGGCTGATAATGAAGCCACTAGAAAGAGAAATGGAGCTGAAGGAGAGAGACCTGCATTGCTTGAAAGTCTGGATCCATCCACGTTTGAAGTTCAAACCTTCAAACTTCTCAGTTATGTGGGCCAATAAATGTCTCGCTTTATTTGAAAATCCTCTTTGGAAGTACAGACATTTTGCAGCCTTTCTAAAATCTGTTTTACACCAAAGCCAGCCAGGATTCGCAGGTACCTCTGTTCTCTCAGACTGAGACCCAAAGCCATTCCCCTTATGTTTTCATTTTTTGCTATTTAACATTCTCTTTGTGAGTGCCTTTTAAAAAATCTGGGTGCCTTTTTTTCCTGGAATGATCTTAAAAAATGACTAAGATATCTTTAATTCATAAGAATTAATTTTTAACTTTTCCTTTCCGTTTGTCTAAGGAAATCCCTCTCCTCAGTTATTCTCCTAAAGGTTGAAGGTCTGGTTACATGAGGATCCATTCATGAAAACGTCAGGTATGTTCAATATGCTAATCAGTCCAACATGCAAACCAGATGGGTAAAGAATTGAATAGTATCTTGTGTTACCATGCATACTATGTATACTATAACTATTCTCAATTTAAAATGTGATACATGGATCTGAGAGGTTGTATTTGTCTATTTAATCCTTTCCCCGATCAAAAGAATTTAAGGATGCTTATAAAATGATTTCCAATAAAATAATTACCTCAGAGAGTTTTTGCAAACACATGAGTGTCAAGCACTTAACACAGAACAGGGTACACAGTAAGCACACAATAAATGTGGACTGTAATACTGAATGATAAAATAGAAAAAGAAATCAGGGCAAAAGTAAAATAAAAGCAGGAAGTTAATACAAGGAATTACATGCTTTAAGATAATGCATACACATCACAAGCAGGCCCCCAATTTTTCTCTGAACTCCCTAGTTATTTTTTTAAAAGGTACATTATACAATTCACATTTTATGTAAGAGAACACCAAATTTTTGTTTGTTATCATAAGCCCAGGAGGTTTAGTAATATACCTAAGATAATATATACAGCCACGAATTGAAGGAGACTATGTTCAACTAAACCCAGGTTTTCTGTATCACCTTGTTCCACAGATTAGCAGGAGACTTGTGAGGTCTGATTTCTGTAGTTTTGGGAAAGGTGCTCTAGTTCCTGGACACTAGAGAAGACCTGAATGCCAATCGCAGAAAAGAAGGCAAAACATTGTAAATATGGATTCCTATTTAAAGCATAATTATGAAGGCTTAAGTCATCCTCCACATTTATGCCAACTATATAACCCATTTTCTCTTTTTAACTTTTATTTTATTTTATTTTTCCCATCTATTTTTTATTTGTGTATATTCATGGGTACAAGTGCAATTTTGCTACATTGATATATTGCACGGTGGTAAAGTCAGGGCCTTCAGTGCATCCATCACTGAAGCAACACACATTGTTCCCACCAAGGAACCTCCATCATCCACCCCTCACCCCTCCAAGTCTCCATTGTCCATCGTTCCACACTCTGCTTCCACGTGTACACATTATTTAGCTCCTACTTATAAGTGAGCACATGCAGTATTTGTCTTTCTGCGTCTAAGTTGTTTCACTTAAGATAATGGCCCCAGTTCCATCCAGGTTTCTGAAAAAAACATGATTTTATTCTTTTTTATAGCTGACTAGTATTCCATTGTGTTTGTGTGTGTGTGTGTGTGAGTGTGCGTGTGTATTGCATTTTATTAAATAATCCAGTGCCAACTACTCTCTTTTATTGTGCCTATAAATCATTGAAATGATCTGGAATTTTCAATAATACTAATCTACTATAATAATATTACTCTACTACCTGAGTCGGGTAAAAAGGCATTATCATTATAATTCAGAATAAGTTTTAGAGACAATACACTTCTTCCCCACCTTCACTGATGTTTCCCTGTCATCGACATCATGTAAAGGTTTTGCTCATAACTCAATATAATTGGTCAGTTTGAAAGAAGAAACTGGAATAACCAGTGGGCTTCGATCTTCAGTTTGCATCAGAGTCACCTGGAGGATTTGTTAAAGCAGATTTGCTGGGCCCTGCCCCCGGAATTTCTGATTTAGTAGGTCTTGGTTGGATCATGGTAATTTGCATTTCTAATAAGTCCCCAGATGATGAGGATGATGATGATAATCGTGCAGGAAACACATTTTGAAAACCACTGTGCTAGACCTTGGACGTATCTTATTCCTCTTAGGAGCTAACTGCTTTCAGAAAACTTGCAGTGGGTTTTGCTCCTTCAAACTGGCAGGAGGAAGCTGTAACTTTCCAGTACTGCCAGTGTCTAGGTGACTAATTTTGCCTAATTTTGAAGTTGAGTAATAAGAGTCCACTTGCTTACAGATAAAAGCCCAATTTTCCAATATAGCTTTTTCATATAATAAATGTGATATGTGGTTCCCATTTGATTTATTTATTGTTTTATTTCTCAACTATTTAGAACTCAAGAGGGTAATACAGAAGTTGTATTTATTTAGCCCCCTTCATTCTGACATTATATCTGCCTTTAAGGCTAAAATTCAGAAATAGCATTAATACTCATAAAAAGACAGGTATATTCGCAAAATATAATAATTTTTTTTGGTATATATGTTTTAGTAGTACTCCCTCACTCCCTTACCCCAAAAAAGCAATGGGTTTCAAACACCATGTCAAAAATAAATGCCTATGCAATTGTAAAAAGGCAAACCTGATGAGAAGGCAAAAAAGATGAAGGAACATTTTGAGGCATTAAACAATGCAAATTTTTGCCCATGGTTCACAATTATTTGAGGTATGTTTGAAATTAATAATAAAGTTCTATTTTAGTGACAAGGACAATGTAAATCTGCTTAAATGAGGCTGTGAAAAAGAAATACCCTTTTAAAAAGAAATGTGATTGACCTCAGATAATATTTGCATCCAAATTAGTTAAGCAGATAAACTTTACTTCCTGTGGTTGAAATCTATCTAGGCTTTGCATGTGATATCCAACAAATACAGTTCACTTTCAGCTCTTTTGTTCTCAAAAATTCAATATAGAACTTTCTTTTAAAATATAATTCTATTAAAAGAGATATTGTGGCAAAAGAAATCAAAATTGCATACCTTGCCCATTAAGCCCAGCTACCACATCAAATCTACAGATTGCCCTGGAAAGAAATTTTCATTTTCACTGAGGATTTTCTTTTGTTCAAACAAGAAATGAAATAATTGAGTAAAATGTTAATAGATGCTCCAGCAATTTGGCAACAAGGATTGGAAAAAACTCCATGTTTTACTATTTTATCAGATTTATAACAAATATAAAAGAGCTGTTTTTCTTACCTTGGTTAGATATTTCCATAAAAGCCCTAGAATTAATGTGATCCTGCCAGGTGAAAGATTGCTTTCCTGTGTTTTGAGAAACAGCAGACCTGTTGATAAGATCATTAGAGTACCCACTAAAAATGCTGAGTCCAAAAAAGCAAAAATAAAAGTTCTGGGCTTCTTTTTTTTAATTTGTTTAAACTAGTGAGTTAAGTGATTTCTACATTAGTGAGAACAAGATAGCATATGCCTCTAAAATTGTATGCTGTATTTTATTAGATGAGAAAATATTTAAATATTTTTCATATTTATACCAAATGAGATATAAAAATCATTTTTAAAATTTTATTTAAGCAAAATGTAACTTTTGTCCCTAAACATATGATTTCTGAGAAACTTGATCACGTTTAAAAGGAAACTAATAACCAAATCCCTATGGGCTTATTTGTTTTTTAAAATTGAAAATGTTCTCACTTTTAAGAAAGTTTTTGACGGTACTATGTCAGAATTTTCTTACTCATTCTTGCATTGTTAACCAACTCTTCCAGGGAGCTATTTTCAAAGTATAATAGAACAGAATATCAGAATGGGAAGTCTACGTGAAATAGTGATACTTGTTCCTAAATTTACAAGAAACAAAAAAAAAATTGTGTCTTCTAACTCACAGCAGAATTAAGGATAAATAGTGCTAATGATACATAAACAGTTATTTGACTCTGTTATAACCTGTAAAGACTCTTGCTCTGTAAACTCTCTACTTTATCCAGTTTAAATCTTTAGAAGACAAATCTTGATTGTCTTTATCAGCTATTCTAGGATTCATAAGGGAATAAAGAAATATTAGATGAGAAACTCTTGGGAAACAAGTAGTAATTTTTTCCGTTATATTCTGCATTTATCTTGGAAATGAATTTGTGTTCAGAGCTTTATCTTTACAATTACTTTAGAAAGATAGAAGAGAAAGTGTTTATGGATAAAAAATGCTTGAATGTATTTTAATGTTTTAATGTTTTCCTGTGTGTGTGCAAGAACATTGAAACATTTATTCTAACATGTAAGGACAGGCTAGAAGCAGTGATTAGTGCTGGTGACTAACGGGAAAATACATTGCTCTTGCAGCAAAGGGGAATATGATCAGAGCCTGATTTTGCTCAATAATAGCAGCCTGTATAGCTATATATTTATGGTTTAAATAAAAAGGCTTTATTATTAAAATTCCTGCATGAAAAAAATTTCATTGTGAATCTGAACCTTCTAATTCCTTTGTATTTCATTGAAACGATGAGCTTTTTTTTTTTTTTTAGTAAAACATAGATTTTATTATGATGTCAAATATTGGATTGGAATAGAACAGACTGTATTCAAAACTAAAGGAAATTTTTTAATCAAGCACTTATTGCCAGTATTAGTCAATGATTTACAATTTGCGGGGATGAGAAAAGTCATCCAATAACCTTCGAAACTCTAAAATGTCTTGTATTAATCCAAAAGAATTAGTCAGAAAGTTGCCTTGAGACATTTGAAGAAAATTAAGAATAACTACTCGAGTTTGTTAAGTTCTTCAGACAAGTCTAAGGGGAACAATATCCTATCAACATCAACAGTTCATGAGTGAGGAAATAAAATGACTATTAAGTACTGTGTGAACGGTCCAGAGGGGACATGTGCAGTGGTGGCCCAGCTCCCATCCAGCAGCCAGCCAGCTGGGAACAAATCCCAGCCCTGCTCGTCACCACAACGCCAAGCCTCAGTTTCCTCATGTGTTGTTAAGTGGTAGGATTGCTGTGAAAATGAATGCAAAGATTTCAATAGCGGGTATCCTTGAGACTCTTTCGGTTGAGTCTCGACGTTAAAACTATTTTCATAATAATTCTAAGATGTCGTTTGCCTTGCTCACTCTCATTCTCTCATGAGGGTCCAGTGGAGTTTTTCAGAGGCTACATCATGTGAGATACCACAACAGATTTCAGAACAGACGTGAGAATCCAGCTGTCTCCTATGAAGTCAGACGTTAAAGTGATTTGCAAACAAGCGAAAGAATGCCTTTCCTCTCACTGACTTGTTTTGTTTTTGAAAACATAGCTATTGTTCATAAAACTATGCAGTTGATATTAATATGTAATGGGTTTGTTAATGTTATTTTAAAATGAACTATTATGAAATATATTTTAAAATGTCTCAGTTTTTATTTCTAATACAGTAAATACAGCAATGCAGTAAATATCCACAGACATAACACACATAAACACTTTAGATCCTCAATAATAGTTAAAAGTGTAATGGGTCCTGCAACTAAAACTTATATTGAGAACTATCAATTTAAATCAATTACTTGGCAAAATTTTTTTCACATAAATAAATTCACAAGTCAGAAAATAATTCTCTATTAAGCTATGTAGTCCAAATTTGTTTCAGAATATGTAGCACCTATGGCTATATCAGTTCTGTACTTTTTAATAAATTGTTGGGAGCAATGGGTTCTCAACTCCAACTGCATGTTAGACTCATCCATGAAGTTTTTATAAAATACTATTGTCTAGGGCCTCACATTCTGTTATTGACAGTTTATGGAAACTCTCTGTGTGTGGATTAATGTCATTGTTCAAATAACAGCTTTAATGATTACTTGTCTAAGTAGGTATCTCATTCCTCAAACCAAAATGCACCAGATTCTACTTTATGTCATAACTGTTTATGCACATGCTTAACTTCCGCGGCAGATCCTGACCCTCAGGATGGCACTGATGTGTGCTGGTCCCTTTAGAATGCAGCCGAGTAAGTATTTGCTCAACTAACGTTCACTGGATAAATGACTGAATGAAAGAATGCCTAACTGAAGACCCCCTTTACTTACTTTGCGGTGCAAACACAATGCCTCCCAGAGTGTAGCACCTGACAACCTCCCATTCCAGGAATAGCAGCAATGTCCACAGCCCATTCTAACACCTTGTGTTAGAATCTCCCTCTTGATCTATTCAGGGAGCTTCAATAGTTTATGAGTGTCCAGAGGGGAAGACCTTCAGCTCCCATCTCAGTGTCCAGAGGCACTGGCTGCCCAGCAGAATCCGACCTTAGTGACTCATGCCAGACAATGGAATGGGGACCAGATAAAGGTGTCCTTGCTGCAACCTTCCTTCCAGGAAAGGAGACTCAGTGCCACTGAGCTCAGCGAGCGGATTTCAGGACACGGCTGGGTGTCTCTGAGGCACACATCAATTTGTATTTTTTTTCTCTTGTGAATCTTGTGAATTTGTGCAGGGCCTTCCTCAGCCAATAAATCTAAGATGGATAAAAGAAAAAGATCTGTTTTTCCCTTTTGTCATAGGAAACCACTAATCTACTTTTTGTCTCTATGAATTTGCTTATTCCAAGTATCTTATCTCAATAGAATCATATGATATGTGGTCTGCTGTGACGGGCTCCTTTCATTTAGAATGTTTTGTAGATTCATCCGTTGTTGTGGTATGCATCAATACCTCATTTCTTTTCATTGCCAAATAATATTACATTGTATAGATACACTGCATTTAATTTATTCATTCATCAGTTAATGGACATTTAGGTTGTTTAACTTTTGGCTTTTGCGATTAACGTGAAGCTTTGTTTTTAAGCCACTAAAAACACAAAAATATTTCCTTACATTCTTCTTGCAGACTTGTATGTGTATACAATCAGTGGGTTCTTCATGGTGGGTTGGGGGAGGTAAGCGACAGATCTTAAAGATAAATTTTCATTTCTGCCTAAAATTCAAAACTGTTGGCAATGTCTCTCATTAACGAGAGAAAAATAATTGCAAATAATACACAGGAAATAAAATGGATTTACTAAATTGAATCACAGAATCCCAGAAGGTTAAATGAAAAGAACCTCCAAAGAGACCTAATCTATTTTACAAGCAAGGACACTTGAGTTCCAGAGAGGTTAAATGACCTGCTCAAGATGACATGCTGTCTTTTCTCCTGGTGCTGATGGGTTAAAATGTTATGCTGTTAAGTTAAAAAAAAAAAAATTAATAAAGCTCAAAAGCCTTGCAAAACAAAAGAAGTAAAAACAAATGTATTTATTTGAAACTTTAAAATGAAACACTTGGAAGCTATTTACTGCCTTCCTTTCCAGCTTCAGGAGACACACCCTTGTGGTGATAAAAGAGCCATAAATTACATAATCCTGGCCCTGATGAAAGAGAGTTTGCACCTTCCCCTCCCAGGCTGCCCTCGCCCCACGGTGGGCAACTGAGGGGAGAAGCGCTCCCTGGTGATAGGCCAGTGAGCTGATGCCAAGCTCTGGGGTCCAAGCTGGAACAGCAGAAGGCAGTCCCTTCCACCCCCAAGACCCACTGCCTGGTCAAGGCCCGGATGACTTCACCTGCCACACCCAACCCGGCCAGCCCAGTACTGTACCAGACGTCCCTCCGCTGTGAACTGCTAAAGAAAACATTAGCGTTTTGAAAGCCCAGGACTTTAGGTGTTCTGGGCGGGGGGGGCGACCCAGATTTTATGCTTTTGGTTTCTGTAATTAATCTCTACAAACTCTTACTATCTTTGGTATTTCTCTCTTGGAAAATGAAGTTCAAGAGGGAAGCCGATTTTCCTCATACAAAGGAAAGCTTCTGTGTGTCTACCCAGGGCTGCCGCCTCCCTCTCCTGTTTCCTCGCCTCTTCCCCGCAGCGTTGCTGCAGAGCCATGGGCAGCAGGGAGTGTGAGACCCCTGGACGCTGCTCGTTTTTACCACGCAAGCCTTGGGCCTCATGAATTTTCCCACACCTTTTCCCCTTGTTCTTATTCTTTCCCCTACCCCATTTTCCTGATCAAAGCCTGCTCTTTGGGTCTTCCCTATTCCTCACAATCCTTAGGGCTTTATTTCTGTTCAAAAAAAGGGCACAGATTTAACATTTCTTATACCCAATAGGAATGACACGAATTTGTTCTAAAATTTTCAAGATTTTTTCCATTCTTAATTCTCTTCTTTAATTTATTTTACTTCTTTTTAATGCCTTGCCTTTTATCTGCTATACCTACATTCATTTACTTCTCTATGAATTGGATTTATTCGATATATATTTATATATATAAACGCTCACATTTGCTTCAATTCTTTAACCCTAAAAGCATTTATTTTTTTGGTGTGGAAATTATAAGTAGAATTGTTTTTTGTTTTTTGGTTTTTTTTTGAAATTATAGATAGGACACATTCTGGGATAGTTTAAGTAATAAGAACTGAGTTTATCTCTGTAAACAGTCAACAACCATTAACAAGTGTTTATTTGGATTATATTTACATTCTATTATCGATAAAACCTCACTATGCTTCTTCTCCAGATGAATACATTGGTCAAAGGTCAATCGGTGCTTGAACTCCACAAACAGTGCATTTTGCCTTTATGAACAAGGATTACAGAGGGGAATGATTTAATAGTTCTTAAGTCTAGCTGCCCATTTAGTTCCACAAATAGGACCCCAGGAAATGATGACATTCATATTCTTGATATTATCTTTAGATGTAAAATAATATTTTCTTTCACGCATTTATCCACTCAGCAAATACCTATATGGTTATATCTTTTGCAGTTCAGGAACTCAAGAATAAAAATTTATGATAAAATCAGCAACAGTCACAGAATTCTGCCTTCTCAGAGATATATTAATCCCAAAGTTCTTTTATTCTTATTCACTTTTCACACAGCAGCCAAAATTGACTTATAATTTTCTTTTGAAGTGAAACACCTTTCTTTCCAAGTAATACTTGTACATGGTAACAAAATCACCACCTATAGAGACAGACTTTTAGTGAAAATCAATACTTTCTTAATCTCTTCCACCCTTCCAGAATTCTCCCTTCCCCTAAAACAACCATTTTAATTTTTTTTTTTTTAAGAGACCGAGTCTCACTCTGTCACCTATGCTGGAGTGCAGTGGCATGATCACAGCTCACTGCAGCCTCAAAGTCTTGGGCTCAAGTGATCCTCCCACCTCAGCCTCCTGAGTAGCTGGGGCTACAGGGAGGTGCCACCACACTTGGATAATTTTTTAAAATTTTTGTGGAGATGTGGTCTCAATATGTTGCCCAGACTGGTCTTGAACTCCTGGCCTCAAGCAATCCTCTTGCCTCAGACTCCCGAAGTGCTAGGTTCACAGGTGTGAGCCATCACACCTGGTCAACCATTTTAATTTTTAATATTTGTTTTAAGTTCTTTGAATGGTTACCCCTGTATGCTTAAATAATATTTATACCACTTTTCTAAATTTACCAACTAGAGGAATTTTAAATTGATTTCCTATTATGATAGATGAGAACTTAGCTCTCTTAAACCAATTCTCATTTACTCTCCTCCCCATTAGTGGACATTTGTCGTTTTTTTCTTTTTTTTTTTTTTTCTTTTTTTGGCTGCCTAGCATTTGAACCCAATTGCTATTTTGGGTAATTTCCCACCTTATGTGATGGGAGGCAGAGGTAGCTTCTTGCGAGAGAAGCTGAAAACACCACATACTCTCTTTCTCAGACTTTCTTGCACCTAGGTCCCATGCACATGAACTAAGCTCTACAAATCAGACATACCACCTCAGATCTAGAATACTGGCACATTTATGGTAAGATCGAGTTTCTGGGTAGCAGTGGCAGCAGTGTTAATTGAAACATCCAGCCTCCTGTGCCACCTGTGTTTATAGGACAATCTATCTTGCCTTGTGCTCAACTACCAGAAGAATTCTGCTATGAGACCAATTCTGCTGTGTGATTGTTCAAAGTGCTACTGACTACAAAGCACCAGATTCTCCAATCCTCCAGGTCCACTACCTTTTCTTTTTGGGTGAGCTAAGAAATTGCTGACAATTAAGAAACCTGACTGACATACTACCTAATCCTGATACAGTTGCACCACTGCCCTCAGATTCTCCACTGGTCACTTTGCAACTTCAAGTAACGTTATGGAGAGTCCACTATTTCTATCAAGCACATAGAACTGCCCATTTTGTAAAATGAAAACATTAGTACTCCAATACTTGTTTTCACATCTCCTCCCTTCTTCTAAGATAAAAACATTTATATTCCACTCTCTGGGATTAATATATTTTTGAAAAAGCAGAATTCTATGACTGTTGCTGATTTTATCATAAATTTTGTCCCTCAGATCCTGAATTATAGTTATCTCCCGTGCTTTGCTTATAATTTTATTCTAGAAGTTGAAATCCAGTTAACAATTCTCACATTATGCCCATGTAAAAATTATTCAACTCTGAGAACATTACATGTTTTATTTACATGTCTTTGTTACATGTCCTGTATACATCATAATCCAATATGATAATTCCTACGTCACTCAAAGAAAAATGATCCTGCAGTCAAGGTGGAATGTTTTTACAATCTGTCTTTTGCCTCTAACAGAACTTAAATTTTTCTAAGTCTATAGGGTTCTGTTCTTTTGTTCCAATCTGTATTTTCTAGGGCTGCTGCAAATCAATGAATCTGGGACAAGATGCCACTGTTTTCCTGCTTTCAATCTAGTAGTTCCTGAAAACCATGTCTTTTTTTATTTACTCCCTTGTTTTATTGACAATATATCTAAGTAACTTTCTAATAAAGGGTCTGTGAAATATAAACATTTGGGATCCTTGCCTTGCCTTTGTGAAAATGACTTTCATGATGGCCTGCCATTTGAGGGATTGTTGACTAAATATGAAATTTTGAGTTGAAAATAAGTTTCCTATAGAAGTCTGAAGGTTTTTCTTCATTGTTGCCAATGAGATGCATGACACTAAATGATATCCTGTTTATTTCTCTTTGGTTACTGCTTTTGAAGGAATAAATAATACAATTCAATGAAGAAGGTGAGAGGAGAGTAGACAGGAACTGACATTAGGGTATTATCTTTGTCAGCTAGGGTAAGAGGGGAGATGTACCTAAAAAGAAAAAAAATATTGGGTAGGAATTGCAAATAAACTCACCTACTTGGCAATTTTGCTTAGTCAGTCTGGATTTCCCCACTAAAATGAACTCCATAAAGATGATTTCTTCTAAAAATTATTTCCTTAGAGAAATTGCTGATTTAAAAAAAAATCAACAAGGCAAACAATCTTTTTGCCCTCCAAAATGCACATACCTACAACATATGGTAGTGCTGAGATTTTTGGCTCTTCTGCAGAAAGGAGGCTGCATATCAGAACCTAGTATGAATTTCTTGAATCTTTAACAGCACAGTGAAGAGAAAACTTACTGAATTACCAATGCAGTATATTGCAATTGGAATATTTTCTTCTCCTGAAAATATATACTCATATACCAATTATAATCCACACTATTGGGTATTCAAAATTTATTTTGCTTTATGACCCATGTAGAATGAAAGCAATCAAGCTGTAATGTGGTACCCTGTGATATGATAACGCCTACTACCATTACAATTTCAACAAACTTAAACTGGGATTCAAACGAGTAGCGTGACTCTGAGGGAAATGGTTGCATAATGGCATCCAGTGTTCTCAATTAACACAGGAAAGATTAATGGCTTTTTTTTCCCTTTGGTGGTCTCTGTTGAGGAGAAAAAAACATAAGCTACCATTTGATTTTCCACTCAGTTGCATCTACCAGCTGGCAGACAGACCAAGCAGGAAAGTTCCTCCATCCAGTAGCTGGATTGGCCATGGGTGTGGCCCAGGCGTGTTACCAAGGCTGATTCCCCATGATCTCAATAGTCCACAGACAGCAACTCTCTGAGGGAAGACTGTAACACTGAACTCGTAGGAAATGCAGCAGCTGAGAATAATTATTAGGAATTATTCTCTTTTCTTTGTATTAACCATCTAATTAACCACCTCTTCATCCTTTGAGAACATCTCAAGTCTGTGTCTGATAAGCAACTTCTCAGGAGGGAGTGAACAGCATATCAAAATCGATTTGATGCATCTCAGTAAACCAACAAATCAGTTCAGGAGTGAGTAAAATGAAAATTTTGGGAATATCACCTTGCAGAAAAAGGTGACGACTGCTATAGGTTGGAAGAGTTACGATCTGTCAGAATCTTCTGTTGCAAGGAACAGCTTAGCCATACAGCAATGCTCCATGGCTGCTGCGGTCAAGAATCTAAACACGACTTGGAATTCTCTGAGGATGTTATTCATAAAGGCACAGTTAATCAAACTCAGACCTCTCTTCAAAATCTCACTGTACAAGCCAAACTTATTGCCAGCAGAAGGAAGGTGCCAGACCAGAGAAGGTAAGCTAAAATCTCTGTGCCCTGGCTTCGGAACTATGAGGTCGACCCATTTTAAAAAGTAAAAAAAGATTTTGTATGTGTTGTTGTTGGGTTTTTGTTGTTGTTTTTGGTTTTTTAACATTTATCAAATAGTTGGCTTTCAGGTCACACAATCAGAATTTTGTGCTTATCCAAGGATTTTCAATCTACGGAAGTAGGTATTTTTATTTATTTTAATTTAATTTACCAAAAAGGAAAAAAAAAATATCTCCTCCTTTCCCTCCTTCATCCTTTAAAGGAATTCAGAAAGAATGAATATGAGCCAAAATCACTCTGGCTAGTGTCCATGGTTACCAAGCTGAAAGAGTAGGCAGTTCACTGGATAAATGGTCTTGCCTCAAATGCCAGATGCCTATTAAAAGTATCGCAGGCTCTCCGAACCTCCTGTGCCTCTCTGCCGCCGTAAACAGGAATGGTGGCTCTTTCACCAGAGATTCTAATGTCTTCCCCACTGATAGATTACACCTTTGGTTTCTGAGAAGAATGGTTTTCTTTATTCTTTGCACAGGGAAATCTCTATATACCAAAGGTGGGTCCCTTGATTGCAGTTGTTTTAGAACTAACTCAAAGTGCTGTGAGTCTCTAAAGCATTGTCACGTTCACGTTCTCACCATTGGAGGGAAGAAGACCCGTTAAGAAGATCCAAGTTCTCTGAGTTTGCAAAAATCCTCTGCAGGCCCATGTGCTGATTCTTCACTGAACATTTGTTGTGTTTCTTCCCTCCCAACTCGGGGACAAATCTTTCTAGATCCTTAAAGATGAAGTGAAACAAAAGCATAAATAGGCCCAGTTGAGATTCTCCTTCCATAGGGAGGAAATGAAGCAGCCTAGGTGGAGGTCGTGAGCTCTGTCTGTACAGTTTCCAATCAGCTTTGCTCTACGTCTCTGATTCTTCATCTGTAAAATGGAGACAAAAATTCCTAACTCATAGGGGTGTTGAAACTTTTTTTTAATTAATATATTTTATATTTAAGCCAGTTTTAGGTTTACAGAAAAATTGAACAGAAAGTATAGAGAGTTCCTATATACTTCCTCAGTTTCCCTTCTTGTTAATATCTTGCATCGGTGTTGTGGGTTGTTGAATTTTAAATTGCATACCAATAAAACGTACAGCATTTTATGTGCTAGAAGGTAGTTAGAAAGGTGATCTGTTATGTCTGTGATTCAAAATCCTCTCATTCATTAATATATCATGTTTTATTTCTTTGATGACATTTTATGAGTCACCTTTATCAAAAATCTCCCCTAAATCCCTATCAGACCACCACAGTATTTGAAAAATATCATCTGTGAAGATTTGTTTCTTTAGATTTAATGAAAGACACAATCCCCATCCAGACACTGTAGATTGATACTATCAGTTGTTTTCATAAGAATAATAAAGAAAAGGGCCCAGAGGTTCTTAGGTATGACAGTGCTCGAAAGGAGGGACTGGAGTAGTCTTGTAGGGTTGGATGATCTCAGAAGAAATCGTGGCACAGGAAAGAAGAAAGGCAAACCAGTTCCAAAAGGAGGGAGTATTGACTCAGAGCTCTTCTTCAAGGCAAATAAGATCAATCTCTGAGAGGGGTGGGGGGAGGGAGGTAGCCCCATAGGAGTTAGGACAATGGGATGTTGTTCACTTCCCTGACATTGGACGTGAATAGGACTAGCTGGAAGAGGATCAAAACAGGCCAAGAGCATGGTTACAGAAAAGTGAGAGTTGAGAAGAATAATCATACAAAAGCAAGCCTAAGATGACAGATAGACAAAACTCATTTTGGAATTGGGTCACTGAGGAATACATGGGCTTTCTAACTGGTTATACTTGGGAAAAAAGTTTAAGACAAGAATGCATATTGCTTAGATGACAAAAATATGTATGAGGCTTTCAAATGGTTCTTAGCCATGGCTGACCACTGAAACCCCTTTGAAGGTCTTATAAGTACTTGGGTCCCACTGCTAGGAGATTCTGATGGTGGGGAGGAGCAGATGGGTATCTTGTTTAAGCCACTACCCTGCATCTGAATTAGTCAGCCTCCCTGTCAAAGGGGCGTTCACATCCTAGAGCCTCGTGCATTGCTCAGGTGACCCAGATACTCCCAGATACTGCTGGCCAGAGCATGCACCAGACCTAGTAATTCCCTTTCCAGGAATCTACCATACAGAAATAAACAGAAATGAGGGCAAATTTTGCATTCCAAGATGTTCATTGCAGCTTCATGTATGTCAGCAAAACAAATAAAAATAACCCAAAGTTCAATAATAGGGAAATGGCATATCCATATTATGAAATATATAGAATTTTAAAATTGTTTGGCTGGGTGTGGTGGCTCATGCCCATAATCTTTGCATTTTGGGAAGCTGAGGTGGGAAGATTGCTTGAGGTCAAGAGTTCAAGACCAGCCTAAGCAAAAGGGAGCCCCCATCTCTGCAAAAAATAGAAAACTTAGCCCAGCATTGTGGTGTATGCTTATAGTCCTAGCTACACAGGAGGCTAAGGCAAGAAGATCCCTGAGGCCAGGAGTTTGAGGTTGCAGTGAGCTATGATGACGGCACTGCACTGTAGCCAGGGCAACAGAACAAGACCTTGTCAAAAAAAAAAAACAATTGTTTATCGTTTTTCAATAACTGTATGATATAGAAAGAAAGATGTAATATTAAGTAAAAAAAGCATAAAGGCAAATATATATGTGTAGTATGATCTCTATCTAAAATCCCAAACACCACCATTTATAAACACACACTATATATAATACTCCAAGAAGCAGCAAAATGTCAACCATGGTGAGCTGCATTAGTCAGTGTTCTGCAGAGAAACATAACCAATGGATATCATATACATACATGCACAAAAAATGTATTATAAGGAATTGACTCATGGCAAATGAGCCATTATGGAGCCTAGCAGTGCAAAATCTGCAGAACTGATGTCCCACTTCAAGTCCAAAGGCTGGAAGCTGTTGTAGAACCAACTAAGACCTCATGTCCCAGTTTGAGTACAGAGGCGGGGGGTGATGCAAAACTAGGAAAAGGCAATGTCCCAATTGAAGTTCAAAGACTGATAGACAAGATAATTCTCTGTACTCACGTATGAGTGTGTGTGTGTGTGTGTGTGTGTGTGTTGTGTGTGTGTGTGTGTGCATGCCTGTGCTCACTTTTTGTTCTAGTCAGGCCTTTGACTGATTGAAACAAGTCAGTGGGTAAGGCATATTCACATTATGGTTTACTGCCTAACTCTGTCAACTGATTTGAATGTTAATCTCATCCAAAACCATCTTTGCAGAAACACCCAGAATAATATCTGACCAAATATGGGGCATTCTTGGTCCAGTCAAGTTAACACATAAAATTAACCATCATGTGTATTGTCACTGGGTCTGTAAATTTAAAGACAGCAGGGACTATATTGTTTGGCATGAATTATAGTGTTACTGATTGATGATTTATTAGCCAAGCCGAATTCACTCTAAATATTTGAGAAAATAAAATAATCTTTTTATTGCTGTATTATCCAAAGAAGTGGCATTCTTCAACCGAAATTTGGTTGTCTTTATAAACCTGTGAAGAGTAATTTAATTAGTAAAATCTCAGTGGTCGTTTAATGTGCCTGAAAATATATGTAAGCTAAAATAATGGGCAAATAACTTACCTGCTTTTTTAAATACCAAAATGTTTATATGGAAGAATTCAGTTATAAATTTTGTCTTATATTTGAATATGTTGTACCTAAAATCATGTGCATACTTTCCCAAAACATTATGTACTGTCATAACCTGATACCATGCTTGTATTTGAATATATTGAATGTAAAATCATTTACATACCTCACCAAAGAATTATGTGCTATCATAGCCTAATACTATGCAGTAACATTTGCCTCAGTCCAGAATTATAGAAAAATTTTCATTCTTTTACAGATAGAAATGTTTTTCCTCAAGAGATTCTCTTTACAGGGGCTAAAGGTGTATGCTGGTGGGAATTGTGAAGGTTAGGAGGGTCAGAGCAACTGGGAGGAGGGAATAGAGAAGACAGGAGACATGTTAACTTTCCCAATTAACTTTTATCCAAAGGACAGAATTTCAACAGGAAAGTAATTTATCTCTCTTAAAAAAAAAAAACTGAGCAAAATAAAATAAAAAGAATACCCCAAAAAGTAAAATAATACCCAAAAAGGAAAAGACCATTTTCCTTCCAAGTTGATCCCATTCTCAATGCTGAGAAAGACCCCTTACTAGAAGTGACTAGCCCCAAGTTTAAGAAGCAGGGACTTCAAACTTGCTCATATTAATGCTCTGCTCAGATCATTCAGTGAAAATGCCACTGACAGGGAGACAAGGTCTGCTTGTTTTTTCTTTTAAACTTTCATTTTGATTTTTTACTTCTAACATAACTTGTGATTCTCATATGTTCTTCCTGGAAATATGTCTTTTCTGTTATCCACTTTCCAATAGCCAACGTGTGCCTTCCACTGTACTGATTACTCAAAGTAGTAGGCAAGGTATTCCCAAATAATAGAAGACGTATTCTCTCCATGGGTCGCACACAAGCAAATTATAATAGGAAGACGTGGTAACACTAACACTAAAATCTAGCATTTATAGACCTTTTAGGTATTTTGTATGTATTAGCTAAATTAATGTTTATGACTACACCAAAGATTAACTTTTGTTGTCCACACAATTAGACGAAGAAACTGAAGAACAAAGAAACACTTAGCTAACTGATAAACATACAGTTAGATAAACATCCAGGCTCTAAGTTGCAACTTGAAAAAAAGCTAATTTCTTAATCACTCTCAAGTATACCTTGGAGATACTGCAGTTTCAGTTCCAGACTATTGTAATATAGCAAATATCGTAATAAAGTGAGTCACACAAATTTGTTTTGGTTTTCCAGTGCATATAAAAGTTATGTTTACACTATACTTTAGTCTATTAAATTTCTCATTTATATCCTTAATTGATTTTCTGATGTCTTTATATGGTGTTTTAGATTTCTATTGGATCTCATTGAGCTTATTTAAAATCAATATTTTGAATTATTTATCTCACATTTCACAAATTTCATTTTGGTTAGGATCCATTGCTAGAGTTAGTGTGATTTTTGGGGGGTGCCATAACACCCTGTTTTTTCATAATTCCAGAATTTTTACAATGGTTCCTTCCCATCTGGAGAAACTGTCACTTCTTATTTTTGAATGCACTGTTGTTTGTATGGGACTTTTTTTTGCCTTGAGGATGTGACTATACTGTATATTGAGTAGATTTGTTTGACTTTGCTTCTGGGTACTTTCAGTGGCCAAGTCTCTATGTGAATTCCTTGGTTACAGATAGCCTTAGTATGGTGGTTTTCTCAAATCCTGGTTCTATAGCAGCAGACTGGGCCTGTGAGCAGGAATCCAGCCTCCCGTGGCGCCAGGGTGGCAGAGGTCTCAACAAGCTTATTTCATTCCTAAGCACTGTTCACTTGTGTCAGCAGATTTTGTATTAGGTCACACAGTTCAACCTCCACATCAGTAGTTGACACTTGCGGGTAAGAGCTGACTGCGGTAGCAGCAGTAGCGTATATGTTTGATCTTTGTTTATCAGGAGAAGCTCGCCAGTGCCTCAGGCCGTGGCTGGTCTGTGGGATGCACAGTGGCCTGGGCTCTGTGCTTAGCCCCAGAGCGGGTGAAGCTGGGCAGAGCTGGACCAGGCAGGCCTGCTCTCAGCTCTCCCACTGGCAGGTGCAAGCACCGGCTCTGACAGGGGTGTTGAGAGAGTGGCATAGACTCTGTAAGGTTTCCTTGGTTATAAATAGCCTTAGTGTGGTGGCTTTCTCAAATTCCAACTGTAGTAGTAATGTACCAGGAGGGTAAGTGGGCTCATAGCCTCCTGAGTAGCTGGGATGTTGTGGGCAATGGTGGTCGCTGAGGTTGTGGAAAGCTTGTCTCCTACCCGAGCACTGTGCGTGTCAGCAGATGCTGTGATGGGCTGTGCAGATCGACCGCCCAGCTAGTACGTGGTGCTTATGGGTGAGAGGCATCTGTGGCGGTGGCCATGGGATTTACGTTTGGCCTTTGCTAATCAGGAGAAGTACTCAGATGGCCCAGGTGATGGACTGGCCTGTGTAACTCCCAGGGGTTCCTGTCCCATGCCCTGCCACTCAGTGGAGGGGAAGAGCAAAGGCAGATGGGATTGGGCTGGGCATGCCTGTATTTAGGATCACCGATGGCAGGTGCACGCACCAGCCCTGACAGGGCTCAGAAGGTAGTCCCCAGGCCAGTGGGCCAATGTTCCAGGGAGGAGCAGAGCCACCTCTGTCATGCCAAAGGGCCAGCATGGAGAAAAAGAGGTGGCTTGGGCTCCACAGCCTAGCAGGTGGTAGAGGGGCCCACCTCACTCCCATGCTCTTGACCTAGCAGGTCTCCCTTCCCGTGGCCCGCCGCAGGCAGCAAGCTGCAACAGTCAGCCACGTTACCAGCAGTCTGTGCTCAGATCTCGAAATTGTCCCAGGCTGCAAAACTCTCTGCCTGGGACAAAAGGTGTGGCTCTCAGGCCATACTCCTCCTGATCTGGTCCTGCACATACTTGCCCCTCAGTTCTGGCCACGGGGGCTCCTCCCCCATTCAAGATTAGATCACAAATCTAAATTGGGAGCCTCTCCAAACCGGTGACTGCCACCCATGTTGGCTGGCGCATTTCTGTGAGTTGCGATCAGGAATGGCCTCCTTCTGTAAGGGTTGGGGTCTGGGAGCACATACAAAGCACTTCCCGATCCCGCTCCTTCTCATAGTTTCCCCACTGTTCCCCAAGTCAGATCCAGCACTCAGTGGGGTCAAGGAACCCCCTCATAGCCTGGGTTGCCCAGCTCCCCCATGGGAACATTTCCTGCAGAGATAGTCTCTCTCTCTCACACACTCTGGGGACTCACAGTTTTCTTGCTAGACCCGCAGTGCACACTGCTGCCCACCGTATTTTTCAACATATCCAAAGTTTCTTTCACATTTTTGTTGAACTCCCATGTTCCTTCTTGGATAAAAGTGTGAATCTCTGCACACTATTTTGCTATTTCCAAGCGGGTGAGGCACGCTAACAAAGCCTCTAATCCACCATCCTGGAGAAAAAGAAAATAAAAAAAATAAAACACCTGCACTTTTATGTTATGGAGATGGCTTCTTTCCTTACACCTCACGAACCAACCTCTGCTAGCTTCCAACTTTTCTTCTGCAGCTGCCTCACCCTTCTCAGCCTTCACAGACTTGAAGATAGTTAGCACTTTGCTCTGAATAAGGCTTTGGCTTCAGGGAGTGCTTTGGATGGTTGGTAACATCTTCAGTAAAATAATATACTTCCTTGATATGTCAGCATTAGAAGAGGAATTTTCAAATGTAGAGGGGTGGGCTTGCCAAGGGGCCCTGATTCTGTGACTCCAAATTTCACCTTCCATTCAGCATCTGAATCATAGGCTTACCTCTCACACTGTCATGTTAATCCTTCTGGGTTACTGCTCCCAACCCTTAATTTATAGACAATGTCCTGGAGATGTCTGCCACTACCTGCTCCACCCTTAGCCTCTTCCATTAGAAGTTCCTTTCCTACTGCCCTCTTTAAAAAGTAAGTGTTCAATATCAGTGCCATCCTGAGCTCTATCAAAGCCTGAGACAAAAGGAAATATATCTTCCATTGAATACATTTGTCAAAACACCCTTCCATATTTTGAACCAAGCAGGAAAAGATAAGGAAAAAAACTCTACAGTCAAAAAGTGTGACTACATGTAAAACTCTGCACAATCTGTTCAAACGTCATTGTCAGCCCTCATAAACCTACCTGTGAGGATCTGGTGAGGGACACAAAAGCCACAAGGTCCAGGAACCATGGGCTGATTGAAAATGACTCTCCTCCATTGAGCAAAAACACAAGGTCATAAAACAAACAACGTTATCTTATCTGTATATAAAATGTCAATGTTTTCTTCCTCATGAATTTTTTATATTAGTTTTGTGTTTTAATAATGTATTAAATATTAAAATATTATTTATCTCGATAACTGACTTCTTTGGCACCCCATTAAGTTTTGCACAAAAAGAGAGTGTATCATTCTTTGAGCCCTAATTCTGGTCTTCTTCAACATCCACTGCTTAGTTTCAGCTGATGGATCCTACAAGACCATCTAAACGCAAGGACAGCTCATACATGACACATGTCCTGGTTGACTCCATTCTGCCATTAAGGAAACTGCTGCGGAAAATACAGTCCAGAAAATACTACAGCAATCATACACATTTTCACACACAGGGTGACATCATTCCTCCCCTCGCCCTCTCTCCCATTCTTTCTGTGTGACCAAGACGCCTCCAGTGGAAGGGAGGGGGAAGGAGAGTTCCAGGCTGAGTGTGGAGTGCACCTGGGAACTTGATAAGAAAGTTGGCTGTGGTGAGATAATAAGAAAATCTAGACCTTGTAACGTGGGGTTTTATGCAACATGTACTTTGATTTTCTTCTGTTTTTCCTTAATTTCATACAAAATTCTTTTCATTATAAAACACAATGCCATCCTCCAAGGACCAGATCGTTGATAAGCTTTGCTTAACTACTGCTGTGCTCAGCGATCTCTTCCTTTCACGCTCACTGGACAGCCTGTGTGAGTTCCACCACTGGGCTGTCTCTTTCATTAGGGTTCCCTTCTATTTCTGTGTCAGTGGGTACCTCCTGAGCTACCTCACCAGCCCAGCAGAATCAGCTCCTGCAATCGGTCTCAGGAGTCAGGAATTTGCAACTAATTCAATGACTTTCTCCACCAAAGAACGTAACTGTACTGGCCATCCACAAATTCCAACAGAGAAAAGCCGTTTACCTTAATAGATTACAAATTTTAATACATGGCCATTTTAATAAATGATAATTGACATCATCAGTTTAAGAGCATTCACCCCTGGGGATTTGCATAGCCCTGCTGATATTAATAAGAAAATGTCTTTGTTTCTCACCCTTCGCCCTTCTGGTGCCAGGAAGACTAGCTACATTCACTCCCTTCCTTACAGTCGTAAACTCGGCTTATCTCCTGGGAACCAGACCTTCTCCTGGGCTGGACCTGAATCTCCCATAGCTATAAACGTGAGAAGAAGAATTAGTGCTGGGGGCGAGGGGAACGTTCCCTCCCAGCAAGCTGATGGAAACTTCCTCAAGACCAGCTTTTGGAACAGGGCCTATGAATAGCTATGGAATCAAGAAGTCTACATTTACTATTGCAACACACTTTTCAATTGTGTTTGACCTTCCTAAATAAATTTTAAGGTACCTGGGAAAAGATCATGTCTTAAATGACTTCCACTCCCCAGAATGCCCAGCACAAATATATAAATACCTCTTTGAGGAGTAAGAGACCTGACTTCTGTATTTGGAACATCTTCGCTTCAGTTAACACTCATTGCACTTCTGTTTGGGCTAGGCAAGGAGGTGACAGGTTAGTTAGGTGAAGTCCCTGCTTATCCTCAGGGCCTTAGAAGAAAGAGAGAGAGACAGACTGTTAGAATTACCTTGTGGCAGTGCATGGGGGAGGTATTTGAGCTGTGGGGAACAGGCCCAGTTTATCAAGCTGTCCATTCAAGATCTCCTGTCAGACATAGATCTCAAAGGGCCACCTTCTTCAAGAGGGCAAGCACTTAGTGGCTGTCCAAGTAAAAAATACCAGAGGTCTTAGATTCAGTAGGGCAGTTCTGCACTGTATATATAACACAAATGATCCAGACCCACAATGAGAAGTTGCTTTGTGGATTGTAAGCTGGATGGATGGAGTATAAAAAAAAAAATGAAAATAAAGCAAGAGTTGAAAACTAGGTGTCAGGATCATAAGGAGGCTCTGATAAATGGAAAACTGGTTTGGGGATGTATATTGGTTTGCTCAGGCTGCCACAATAAAATGTGGTAAATTGAATTCCATTTATGAAAATGGGCTTAGCAAGTGGATAAGAGAGGGAAAGACATTTCAGGCAAAAGGAATGTCTAAGGCATTAAGACATAGAAAATGCAATCGTTCCACACAAAATCTGCACATCAATGTTTATAACAGCTTTGTTCATAATTGCCAAAATTTGGAAGCAACCAAAATGTCTTTCAATAGATAAATGAATAAACATAGCATGGTACATTCATTGCTCCCTTTCTGTGGGGGATACATTCCAAAACCCTCAGTGGATGGCTGAAATCATAATAGTATCAATACTTCTATATACTATGTTTTTTTCCTATACATACATATCTATAATAAAGTTTAACTTATAAATCAGGCACCATAAGAGATTAACAATAATAACTAATAATAAAATAGAACAATTATGACAATACACTAAAATAAAAGTTATATGAATGGGCTCTCTCTCTTTTTCTCTAAATATCTTATTGTACTGTATTTACCCTTCTTCATGTGATGATATGAGATGATAAAATGCCTACGTGATGAGAGAAAGTGAAGGGAATGACATCGGTATTGTGACACAGCATTAGGCTACTATTGACCTTCAGATGATATGCCAGAAGGAGGATCATGTGCTGTGGGTGATCCTAGATCATCTGGCCGTGACCATGTTGATGGTTGGATGTCAGGAGCAACCTGACATCCATCAACCATGTTGATGACTCACAGGCATGGAACATGGACAGAATGGATATACTGAGCAAGGTGATTCACGTCCCAGGAGAGACTAAGGAGTACAGCAGGAGATTTCATCACACTATTCAGAATGGCACACAATTTAAAACTCATGAATTGTTTATTTCTGGAATTTTCTAGAAATTGTTTATTTCTGGAATTTTTAATATTTAGTTCTTAATATTCTCATGGTTGACTTTGGGTAACTGAAGCACGGAAAGGAAAACCACAGATAAGAGGGAATTACTGTACCATTGGCAGGGTGGCCCAATATGGAAACATATTCTCTCACAGTTCTGGAGGCGAGAAGTCCAAGATCAAGGTGCCATCAAGGTTTCTAGTGTCTGGTGAGGCCTCTCTTTCCAGTTTGCAGGCAGTTGTCTTCTTGCTGTGTCCTCTCCTGTCCTTTCCTGTACGGAGAGCAAAGAGAGAGCTCTCTAGTGTCTTTTCTTCTTCTTGTGGGGATAGCAGTCCTAGCTGATGAGAGTCCCACCACATTTATGACCTCATTTAACCTTAATTGCCTCATTAAGGGTCCTGTCTCCAAATACAGTCGAATTGCGGTTTAGGGCTTCAACACGTAAATTTTGAGGGGAACACAACTTGGTACATAACAGGATTATCTCACATATATGGCCTCTTTGTGGCAGCATCCTTCTTATAAGGGCATTATAGAGTTGCCTCAGAGAGGTTAATTAGATTCCTCAAAGTCACACAGAAAATTGCAAAACACACTTGAAATCTAGGCAGTAAGTAGGATAGACTTTGGGGCCTGTCCTCTTAATCACTGTGCATACTGCCTCCAAGTGGAAATTGGTCATCACTTCCTCCACCAAATAACTATATTTAATTATTTTTATGTTTTTCTTATGCTCCAGAGCCCTGGCAGTTCTCATGTTATTTTTGTCACTATTTTAATTTCCCTTACCTTACAAAGACTTTTACTCTAGTAGATCATAGTACAAGGGAATTATTTTCTCTTCTAAAACCTGACAGATCAAACACATTTCAAGTTGTCAGAGGAGTAAGTCATTGCGACAACTACGCAGTTCTAGAAGCGCAAATACTTTTAACCACTTGTTTACCTAGAAGTGCCAATGCAAGACGTATCCAGTGATATCTGATATTTGCAATGTGCAATATTGAGGACAACATGCTCTCATTGGACTCTGTGGTGTCAAGGTATTTATTTCTTCAGGAAAGTTGACATAAACATTTAGTTTCTCATGATCTCACCCTAAACACAGATATTAATATTAAACTCACAATGACAACTCTTAAAATGTCTCATGTTCAAATGTACTGATTATTTTTTGCTAGAAAGGAAAAATGAAAGTGATAAATTTTCATTTAATAGTCTGAAGGTATGTTTCCAACAAAATATAGCACCTAAGTTCTCATTAGACATCTGACACAATGGAAATGTTTGTCTTTATGAGAGAAAAACATTGATATGAACATGAAAAGTCTGAAAAGCCAAAGTCCTGAATACATGAATAAGCATCACATGCACATGGTACGAAGGTTGTAACAGAGACAGAAGCCAGGACTTTCACAGGGACGGATTTTTCAGAACCCCAGCAACCCTGAAAAAAACGTTTCTGACAATGGTGCAAGGTAGAGAGTAAAAAATGCAAAACCTCACTTCCTGCCGGTGGAGCAGCACAGTCTGATTGAACTTTCAGTGATGGTGGAACTGTTCTATTTCCTGTGCTACCAATACGGTCGCCATTGGCCACATGTGGCTACTGAGCATTTGAAATGTGGTTAACTTGACTGAGAAACTGAAAAGTTTAAAAACACTGTCAAAATTTTATTTTATTTGAATTCAAATAGCCACATGTGGCTGGTGGCTATTGCATAAATAATACAGTTTTAGGGTGCAGCAAAAATGTTCATATATACTTCTTTTTCTTTTTTGAATGCTTAAGGAAAGGACAAAATGAATTCTTTGATGGGAATGGTTTGAGACAAGACTGGAGGAGGCCACATTCTTGGTCCCAGGCTTCTCAATTTCAGTCTGAAGACCATTTAAATCCAACGCAAACTGTACTATGATTTTACTGTGAGAGGCAGCCCTTTATGGTGAACAGGGCATGTGCCAGGGAACAGCTGATCTGACATTTAGTCTAGGTGCTGTGTTACCTGAATAAGCCCTCGGCTGTCTGAATTTTAGTTTTCTTCAGCTGCAAAATGAAATGGTTGCACTCAAAAAATGCTAGGTCCTCACTGGTTATAATGTTTTACTCTCTTGTCCAGTAGATGAGACAATATTGAAACATTTTTTAAAGTCAGTATTATTGCTTCACAGAGATAGAAGTAAAAATCTTAGAATCTACTGATTTAAGACAAAGCTTTAAGGAAGTGCCAAAGATGCCTTTGATTTTCTGCAGGGAAGAGTCTGTGACAAGGTTAGAACTATAATAACGGCTCAAAGGCACGCTTTCCTAGGAGAGAAGCAGGCAATCAAGTTATTTTTGTGTTTATGGCTGCATTACCATCCCACAAATTCCATTGCTTCATACGTAGAGCAACCATAACCAGACCTGCAAAATGGTCTCAGCGGTGGGCTTGAGCAGTAAAGGCAGTGTTTACACAAAGCAGTTAGCTATCAGCTTGTGAGAGGCCTCTAAATCAAATTTGCACATACAAGCAAGGGTTTGCAAAGACTAATCAGATAATTATACCCCAGGCAACCAATTTGCATGGCAAGTAGTGCCATTTTATTTTATTTGCTTTACATTTCAGCCTTGGTAAAATGAGGTGCCCGTATAAAATCTCAGTCTGTGTGGTGTTTTGTTTGTAATTACTCGTGTTCGCTAAAATAGGTTATGGGTTTATAGGGACCGTGTTGTGCTCTGTGACTTAACAGTGTGAAATGACCTCACACTAACAATCAGCAGGGTCCCTGTGCCATCTAGAATTGCTTTTCTCCCTACCCCTTCTCCAACATAAAAGATACTAAGTTTCTTTGAAAAGTAGGTGAAGAAGCTCCATCTCTGGTCTATGAGGCTTATGATTCTATCATCAGGTGTGTGGTATGTAACATAAAAAAGTATGCAAGCTAGTCTATACCTAGCATTTTAATAGAGAGATGAAGCAGTTGAAACTTTAAATGTCTAACACTCTCCTCCCTGCTTTTTCAAAAACTCTCTATATAGTTCTAATGGGCTCTTAAAATGTGAGGTAACCACCAGAAATAGCTGCTTTATTGAAAAAGCTCACTGTTAAGGTGCTTTTGCTAATCTGACATCAGGGAAAGCTCGAGTTCAAATTTCATGCTTTGGAAAGCAATAAAAAACACCACCTGGAAATCCAGAGGCCTGGGTAAATTGTTATTCAAAACAGGTGTGTCGGCTTCATAGGAACATGGCAGAAGTCATTCGGTGGTTCTGGAAAGGTTAGGGTCCCACAGGGTCGTCACTTCCTGGAGGGCCTTTGCTGTTAGGGCTCTCGCTTTGCATATCAGACATCCACTGGATTGAAAAATCTATTAGTTATGCCTGGAATGGCAAAAGGTGCGTTAAGCCAACTAGTTAGTTCAAACCATCGCCCTCAAATAAGAGATCCGAAAACAACAGACTACACACACATGTTTATGAGCTCAAATACTAGAGGGTGTTTCTATAAATCTTTTCCATTTTTTATTCTTTTTTTTTTTCTTTTTTGGCTCAGGTCTAGATAATGAAAAGAAATGCTATACATTGCCAGAAAGAATGTTTGCAGAGCTTCCAACCCCACCTTGATAAACCCCTCTAGGGAAGATCCCATTGGACTAATTTCTGGACTTCAAATTATTTAATATGTACCAACCACTAATGATACTCTGAGCAAAGAAAACCCACAGCATTTGATGTACTCATTAGTTAGGAACTCAAAAAAGGTATGAATAGGCAGGGTAGGCACATGCACTCATTAATTCTATAAGCTTTTATTGAGTACCTATTGTGGTAAAACTACATTCCTGTTTCCAACTTTTTACTCAGTATTCACACTTTTTGCCATGTGACTTTGTAATTTCTTCCACTAGACATGGAGTATATGTTCTCATCCTATAAATGTGGAATTTGATTGTGTGACTTGCTTTAGCCAATAAAATACTAATGGACATGAGATAAACAAATGTTTGACATGTATATGCTACTGGGCTTGGCCTTTTGTCTTCTTTCTTTGCTGTGGGAAAAAGTTTCTTCTAATTAGCTGCTATCCCTTCAGCTTAGTTCCTAGGGGAACAGACCTGGGCTCAGCCTATAGCAAACAGGCAAGCCAACTGGATTCATAGCTTGAAAGAGAACCTCCCAGCCGAGCTCAGCCCAGATCTGAGCCGAGCTCAGCTGACACACAATCAACCACAGATCCGTGCTCTGGAGAATAAATGCTAAGATTTATATGATGCTGAGTTCTGGTGTGGTTTTTTACAGAGCATTTTTGCAGTAATTGTTGACAATGTGCTAGTTATTGTGGGAGTTATTCTGGGAGTATCAGGAAGAATTAGAGACCACTCTTACCACTGATAAATTGGATCTAATAGGAGAGATGTGTACATAAACAACATGATATAGTTAGTGGTACAAGAAGTATGGACCAGGTACTCTAGGAAAAAAAAGAGAAACAATTGATGAGAAAAAATGGATGGCCACCAAATTACAGTTCCACTGTATTTAGTTTATACTAGTCCTTTATTTATCTTTAAAGATATTTCCTGAGAAAACTGACCTTTTATATAACCAATCAAATCTCATCTCTTATTGGTGAATAATTGTGTTTGTTTATAAAAATGTGTGTTTAAAATATAATCATTTTCTTCTCATACATTTACACATACTCCAAAATGACAGCAGATTCAAGATTAAACTTTGGCTAAATCTCTATCATGATTTGAGTTCTATTCTATTCATGGGCAACACAAGAAGTGTGTCTTTCAACGCAGCCAAGAAAATATCCAAACCATCTGGGAATAGACAAGATAAATCCTTTCTCCGTGTGTAAATCTAATTTATGTGGAAGTGCAAGGTGCCAAGGCTGGACTACCCAGGAAACACTTCCATAGTTGCCAAGTCCTTCCTACCGTTTGGGACATCTAACCTGAATCCTATTGTTTGCATTAAAGAGAAAGATGCTGTCCTTTTCCTGCAGAAGAGTGACTTCAGGTTACCTCTCAAAGGCCGATGACGTTTTTGAGACAGGAAGCAAGGAGGTGAGGGGTGGGAGAGTAGATGCTGATGTTACTGATCTCAGCTGGGGAGAGGACAACACAACATGCCATAGTCTTTTCAACGAGAAGCATGACTGCCTCTGTTCACCCTGTCTGTCTTAGTCTGTTAGGAGGCTTGAGTAAAGGTATGTGGGCATTGCATGCAAAAATGGAAATATTCCTCTGGGTGTGATAATTTAATAATGCTTCTGGAGGATTAATACTATGATACTCAGAATGAGCAAACACGCAGTACTCCATACTTCCAAGACTTTGGCAAACATCAATAATCAATCACAGAATTCTTTCCCATTGAAGCTTTAAAATTCTTCTACAAATCTGTTACAGAAAAAGCCACTATAGTGTGGAGTACATAAGCTCTGAAGCCAAAGGACCTAGGCTGAAAAGTTGCATCTACTACTTCCTAGATATGTTATTTGGAAAAATCAATCTTTCTCTATACCTCAATTTCCTCATCTGTAAAATATGTATAGTAATACCACTTATTTCATAAGGTTGTTGAGAGGAGGAAATGAGATAATGCATGTAAATTGCTTAGAAAAGGCCATTCCACATAAGAAAGTACTAAACGATTGGTAGCTATTTCTAATACTCTCCATCTACCAGACTAAGTATGTTTTAGTTATTCCATTATAGCATCCTTGCATTAGGATATTGTTATCAGAAATGTCTGAACTCTTAAACTCCTAGTCTACCTACTCACCCAACCCATTCTCCCCAACACAGACACACACAGACACACACACACACACATACACACACACATACACACACACCCCCCTTGTAGACCAAGAAACTAAGGCTCTGAGAAGGTAAGCAATTTCCTCAGTGTTAGTGGCAGAGTTAGGACTGGAACTGGGTTATGCTGGTTCCTGACAAAATTCTATTTCCTTTAAGTTAAACTAAGTTAAGATACTTTATTTTAGGAGGATTGATCAACGTTGACCAAACCTGGGCAGGGGGCTTTGTGCAGCCCATCACGGAGAATCATCACGCTGCACAGACAGAGGTCAGACAAGCCAGGATCATCATTACGACTTGCCAACGGTGCTGTCTTTTCTTTTGGCACACTAACTAAGGGAAGGACTTTGGGAAGAAAAGTAGAGCACTTCAGGTATCTCTTTCCTACAATTTACCTTTTCTTTTACAGAGGAATCTGTGGTGTGAGACCCTAAGCAACTCCTTGCTCACCATGATGTGAGGGATTTAATGCTTTTGCATCTCCAAATGACAGTTAATACTCTGGCAGAAGCTTGATCTTACCAATAGCGTTGATTCAGCTCTGCAGTGGGTATGGGCTCCCTTTCTAACTCCACTAACGCCATGCCACTTGCACAATGCACAAGTTCCTCAGCACACATGCACATACACACAGCCTTAACAAGGATGGCAAACCTGTTAGATGGACAAAGCTTATATTCCATTTTATCAATCAGAAAACAGAAATTTAGAGAAGTTTGAGGCTTACTGCAGATTAGAACAGCAGAATGAGGATGTCCGTCCACTCTTCTGCCTACAGGTGCTTTGTTTTTGAGTGATGCTGTTTGTGTTAGCCATTCTAGTTTGCGGGGCCCTTTCTCAGTGTTTGTAACTGCTACTCAATGCTAAGGCAGGTGACTGATGCTAAAGGCTCTTCTATATTTTTTCTCCCCCAAGAAGAGACCTCAAGAAAAACTCCCTTTTGACAAGTGATTTAAAACAGATAACATAGTCTTTCTTTTCTGAACTCTGGGCTGGTGTGGTATTACCCTCAGCCTCTGTGCTCAGATGCGAGTGCTCTTGGGGGAGGCAAAGTGTTGACATTGAGTTCTGTATTTCTAAGTATTAACACACGTGGTGGGGAGCCCTTTACAATTACTCACTCATGCTGAGGTCTTGGGCAGCCCCTTTGAGCTGCTCTCTCCCTGATGTCCCATCAAGCTGCCACGAGCCAGCATGGATATTGCTGTCAAGTGCTGGCAGGGAAGCCGCCCCACTGGAACCCTCACGGCATAGTGAAAAATGTCAAGGGGAGCAAATAAAATGAGAAATTACCTGATTTTTCAGAAATGTTTTAAATTGCACAGGCCTAAATACCTAATACTCAACCTCTGCAACCCCAGGTTGCTTGCCTTAGAGTAAGGGCATCAAAGCGCCACATTCTCCCTCTCTCTTCCTTTCTCTCCACTCCCTCTCTTCGTCCTCCCGCTTTGCTCAAAACCCACATGTAGGAAGGAAAATCCCCACAATCTCTGTATGACCTGAAGGGATGAATCCTGTCAAGTTAGTTCCATTTTCCTAATATGAGTTGTTATAATAAGTTTAAGAGGCCACCAGAGCCCTTTGAGCTGGGAACAAATCGCAAATCATCATAACACTACACCTAGTCCCGTTTTATGACAGCAATAAATCAAAAGCAGCCTCACAGTGTGAAAACTAGCTACAGCAGTCACAAGTGCCAGGTTCTTGGAAATGCCAATGCCCAAACGTCTTTAGCTTTGCAGTGTATGTTTTGGCTGCCAGAGGCTCAATTTTTCAATTAAGGATTTAAAAAAAAAAAAAAAGACTGTGTGTATGTGAAAGAGAAAGAGAACAGCTTCAGGTAAATTCACCAAGCCAGACAATGAAGCTCTTGTTCTTTATGAATTTATATTGATTTATTTTAACTTTACATTTGTGTTCATTTGACTTTCCAAAAAGCGTATTGGATGTGGAATCCAGCCAAAGTATGTTTACACAAAATTTAAAAGGATCTTGATTGTAAATGAAACACAAGTCTCCTAAAGATGCCACATGCTTTGGTACCATCGAGGTCTCTAAAACCTGCTGAGGTTTCACCTACAAATAAATCATGCTCATTAGAAATTGGTTAAATTTCACATGGTTTTGCAAAGTATTTCTTGTATGATTCTAGGCAGTTAGAATACCTTAGGAAGAGACTTGGTACATACCCATCACTTAAAGTTGGTCTTTCCTGATAGGCAATTGAATTTTTTTAAACATCATTATCAGTTCCTACTAATATGAGTATCGTGTTTCCTACTAATTTGAGTATCATATTTCAGAGACTATTTTTAGCTTCACAGTTCCTTCCTGAAATAATTTATCTGCTATTACTAATAAATAAAAAAGCAAATGAGAGCTTAGGTATGGAAACAATAAAACTGAATGATTATAGTTCAAAAGTTTATCTGAATATCAATCCTTGACCTGAGTTTTTGCTAATAAATCTTATGGAAAAAAATTATATGACATTCCCTTTTAAAAAAAATTATATATATATATATAAAATCAAAATTATCTCATACCTTTAATTCAGAGGCCACCAAAAGTTTTATTAAATTTCTAATGAAGTACACATTCTATCAGATTAGCCCCACTCTGGTGTCCATGATCAAAATCATGGGCTGCTGCTTCCTCTTTCCACAGTGTTCTGTCACAGTGTCTAAACATCACCCCCTCTCTTCCAGGCCCTCTTCCACTCAGGCTACATCTTCACAACTCTTTACCTAGTGCCTTTCATAGCCCTTTAATCCTCTGTGCATAGCAATGTCAGGTTAATCTCTCTAAAGCTCTGCTTTCACCATCTTAATTCTCTAATGACTTAAGAAGCTACAATGGCTACTTATTGCCTGCCGTGTGAAATCATACTCTCAGCTAGCTGGCATAACTGTATTAGTCAAAAAATTAACTGTCAGAGTAGCACTCACAGAAGAGCCAAAGTACTGACAGACCTCAGAGAGGGTTGTATCCTCGTGCTCTGGTCGTGATCAAGGGGCTGGTCTTTGACAATGTGGTTTTAGGTGCATTCTATTTCTTAGACTGCCCAGTAGACTCTGAAAAATTGATTCATTCTAATAACAACATACAAAGACAGTTATAAACTAGGGCAGAGATTTATTAATTTTCAGTGGGCCAACCACCACCAGGCCTGGGAACAGGACTGGTCAGATCTGAACCAGGCACTCCCTTCCTGGTGAGTGGTTCCCCTCGGGAGACCAGACTATTTATCAGAGGGTGTGTGGGAAGCACAGAATCAGAAAAAGGAAATTGATTGTTGCCTGAAGGAAATATGCGTCATACTTACACAGCCAACGGTGTTAACCTTTTCCACCCAAGGGATAGCTCAGACTAAGAAGGAACTAGAACTATCCTTATCATCAAAGTCTAAGCACCAATCTCCCTGGGGAGTTATGGATAAACAGAGATGGTTCTTTCATTCATTTGTTTGTTTGCACTAGTTGCCAATATTTAAAAACAAACAAACAAACAAAACACTATTGGTTTCCAGACTTTGTGTCATCATGGTGTCTCCTTGTGACACATTATTACAGTCAGCCTTGCTTTCGTTTGAGGCTGTCTTCCTAACGAGTTAAGATTTCATAAATAAACTATTCCTAAATTGCAATATAGTATGAGACAAAATTACACAAACATCAGCCACTGACTGTTGTTAGTTGCTTGTGCCTATTTCATTGAGTATGACTTCTCCATCTTGTCTCCAAATATAAGGATTTGTCGGACTTTCATTCACACATCCCTATCCTATTGCCAAATGGCCCTGAAACTCACTTCTCCATCATAAACCCTTTCCTTTAGCAATAGGACCTACCAATATTCTATCTATAGCCTCCCATTTGTTAATTCAACTTTTTTTTTGTTATTCAGAGCTTGTTACTTGCCAGATACTTTGATGTAACTCCAGGCAAGTAAGAGGTGAGGAATGAAGACACCAGAATAAAAAACCTTACTCTCCTTGAATGAAGGTGTCAGACTATTACACAAATGATGACAGCACAATTTGCAAGAGCTGGAATAACAGGGAACCGTTATGCATGGAAGAAATGCTGAGAATACCATGACTCACTTTATCTTAGGAAGTCATCATATGCTTCACAGAAGGGCTGGTACCTAAGTGTGACCCTTAAGGCTGTGGTAGGTAAAATAATTGCCTCCCAACTATGCCCACCCACTAATTCACATAACCAGTAAATATGTTGGAGAATTAAAGTTAAAGATGAGATTATAACTGCTGATCAGCTGACCCTGAGTGGGTTCAATGTAATCACAGAAGTCCATAAAAATTAAAGGAGGCAAAAGAGTCAGTGTCAGAGAGATGTGATATGAGAAAGGCTCATATTGCTGAATTTAAAGATGGAAGGGGGCCATGAGATAAGAAATGTGGGAATCCTCTAGAAGTTGGAAAAGGCAGGAAAGCAAATTCTCCCCTCCAGAAAGGAACACAACCCTAATATTAGCTTGCACCTTGATTTTAGCCCAGTGATGCCGTTTTGGATCGCAGACCTCCAGAACTGAAAGATAGTAAATTTGTGCTGTGTTAATCTACAAAGCCTGTAGTAATTTTTTACAGCAGCAAACAGAAACAAATACAAAGGTTAAATGGGACTTCACCAGAGTAAGGGGTTAGTGAGGGTCTTGTAGTCAGGGGACATAATGTTTAATCAAGTGTCGTCGTGTTTCAGGTGCTGTGTCAGTGCTTTCCATGCATCATGCTACAAGAGAAGTGGTCCCTTTGTGTAGTAAATGGGATGAACTATTGGATGAACTATTGGATGAACTATTGAATGAACTATCAATAAAGGCTATTAGTGAGGTAGACTAGAAACAGTGTTTTGGAATGAATCGGTAAACAGTAGCACAAGAATGACGCTATCATAAGAACTAAAGACATTGCCTACTCCAAATTCCAGGAAATCAGGCATTAAGATATAATGCATGGATGGCGTAAAATCACTCCTCTAGCCTACAGTTCCCACTGCCATCTTGACATCCACACTAAGAGGTTCCATTTGCACCTCATATTCAATACCTTTTAGATTGAACTCATTACCTGCCTACTGAAAAATCTATTTGTTCTTTAAAGTGTCCTTTTTCTTTTCACTCAAGCTTGAAATTTCTAAATCATCCACCTCCCAACCTCCTTACATTCAACCAATTATCATGTCCTATAGCTTCTATCCCCCGATCTTCTGATGTCTTTCCTCTCTTTCACTTTCCCCGTCCTACCCTATATGTGCCATTTGAGCTCAGACTGCTAGTTATGCTCTTCTCCCAGTGTGTCAGCATTTCCCTCCCCCTCCTCACCCCTTCTCTATGGCGTTTCCTTGCTCTTTTCCTTCTCTAACTCCTGCAACACTAATTGTTCTTTGAAAAAAACTTCTGGAAAGAACATCTTCTCTCACTTCCCGCGTGCCCTCTCTGTTTCACTCAGTTTACTGTTGTTGACCTCGCTACTCTTGGACATTCTACTGAAATGGCTTTCCCTGAAGTCAAAAGTGACCTATTTACCAAATTTTACTGTCTATTTTGAGCCTCCCTCCCTTAACTTGACCTCTCCAGGACGCTGACATCATCGCCTATTCTCTTCTCTCTGATGCTTTCCTCTTCCTTGGATCCTAAACTGTCCTTTCCCTAAACTCCCCTTTGAATGTCTTACTCATTATTTTCCATCTCCTCGAATAACCACCCAGCCTCTCCTTTCCTGCTGTTAACTGCTGCTTCCCACACTCTAAATCCTATAACTTTTTACCATATGCTTTGCATCTTTTCTCTAGGTATTGGGATCTAAGTGTATCTTGGAGACTGGAAGAGAATGACAGCATTTCTTAATTCCATAATTAATTAATTTCATAATTTCTTTGTTGGAAATCTCTCTTTCTAGATCGTTTTTGAGTACATGTTGTTGGCTCAGTAGAATGCTAAACATAGAAGAGAATTCAAAAACGATGAAGATGTAGGTTTTTTTTAATGTTTGTTCAATTGACAAATAATCATATTTATTTATGGAGTACAATGTGATGTTATGATATATGCACACCTTGTGGAATGATTAAATCAAGATAATTAACATAGCCATCACCTCACATACTTATTATTTCTGGAGGACATTGTGCTAAGATGTAATTTCTATCCTTGAAAATTGAAAATCGATTTAGAGAGATGCAACATATGCATATAAAAATTGTAAGAAAAGATGTAAGGCAGGATTCATTCATTCGCCATTGACATTGCTAAATAAACAACACCAGTTCAGTATAGTTGATAAATATGCCAACAAAGAAATATTTCTTCTTTTATGGATTAATAAAGGACACTGAGCCAGCAGATAAATGGCCTTTCCTTTTCTTTTCTTGAATTGAGATGCAAAGAGGAAATTATATGAAGAAAGTGCCCTTAACTGTCCTCTTAAGTTGTGTAGTCCTGAACAAAGGCTCCTTTTGTGCCTCCTTTTCACAGGTCGTACGGTTCATCACCTGCAATAGAAGTTATTTAAATTAAATTTATCTTTCTGGGTTTGTTAAAATATTTTAAACCATATCATCCTCACGGTTAAAAAATTATAAGAAATCTATCTGAGGAATGATAACAAAGAAAATATTTCACAGATGAATTAAACTGCTTCAAGAATGTCTCGGCTCTTCTTGCTGAAACATTTATTTATTCATTTGCAACTGCAAGTCAGCCACCTGCATTTTCAGTTATTTCTCTCACTAATAAAATAGCCTCAAGTATCTGATCATAGAATTTATACTAGATTTATACTACACCGTCTCTCTTTAATAGCCATTCCTGGCAGACAACATATAGTAACAAAACCTATTAGGTTCTGGATTTAATGGGAATCAGAGTAACTCAGGCATATCATGATGAAAATTTCTCTTTCTGGTCTATTAGACTGTAGTTCCAACTGGTCTGGAAAATTTGGAGTGCCATTCTCTGCCCCTGATTTTCCATCTGGATATTAGAGATCACATTTCTTACTACTCTTCAAATCATAAAATTTCTGATCTTGTAGCAAAATAATAATTTTTCTATTACATAATTATCCTTGGGCAGAGGAAAGCAAGCAAATCATCTATACATTGGTACCTACCTAAATCCTAGTATGAAAACTATCAAAATCCATAATAGGCATACGGTGCCTCCCTAGGAATAAATGTAATAACTAAAGATTTGTGAATTTAACTAAAGACAATTTTTGAGCTAATAATATCTCAAAAGTAGTTTGCCAAAAACAAAATAAAAGAAAAAAATAGATTTCCTCATGGCATGTTTATTTTGACCCATAGTCAGTCAATAGGTAGTATGAAATAAACTTTTGCACTGTTTCAAATTCAAATTTCTCAAAAATTCACTTCAGGTGAGAATCTGCAGGCCCATCCAACTTAATCTGTAGCACATCTTTTTAGTCATAGACACAGGACTGGATGTTAACTCCCAAAGCATAGACAAAACTAGGCTATAACATTTATCAAACTGTTATTGAAGATTGTGCATCAATAGACACACACATATAAGCCATCTAATTTATGACAAAGGTGACATTGCAATGCAACAGGAAAAGGATGATCTTTTCAATAAATGCTACTTAATTGTATAATGATGGAAAAATCTATTTTGACTCCTATTTCAAGCTATTTATAAATATCAATTCCAAATTAATTATGATCTACATACAAAAAATGAAATAATAAAGATTTTAGAAAAACATAAACATCTGTATTACTTAGAGTAGGAAGACCTTTTTTAACAGACACAAAAAATAATTTAAAATAAAGAAAAAAATTGATAAATTGATGATAGTAAAATTAGAAATTCCATTTTCCAAAAGACTTTTGAGGGATAAACAGACAGTCCATGGAGGAGAAAAAATTATTATCAATACACATATCTGACAAAAGACTCATACCTATTAATAGAAATATAAGGATAACTGAATCACTAAGAAATAGATTGACACCCCATGAAGAAATCGAACAGTCACTTCACAAAACAGGGTATCTAAATGGCCAATATCCATCTGAAAGGTACTCAACTTCATTAATATGTTAGATTGCAAAAATGATTCATTTTTTCTCCCAACCGTGTCATTCCCCTTGTCATGTAACTTGGTAGTACTGACTAACTCTGAATCTGAGGTAGACTGTGTGACTCACTTTAACCAATGGGATATTAACAAATGTCATGCAAACAAAGTTTTGTGAAGCACTTGCACAAGTGGATCTGTTTGCTTTTGCACCTGTGCCATTTCCATGAGATTGCTAGGGTTACTCTCTGGAGAATGAGAGATTTGCAGAACAGAGAGAAATCATGCCAAGAACTCCAGCTGCAGCTAGCCTAGATCAGCTGACAATCAGTGGACACCCTTAGTCATGTGTGCAAGACCAGCCAAGAATAGCACAGTTGCCAAATCATCCCCATCTGACTCCATACTTGAGATTAATTCATGCTTACTATGGAATACCACTGACATTTTGTGGTTGCTTTGTTATGCAGCATTATTGTGACAATAGATAACTTATACAATTAGTCACAAACGTTGGCAAATAAAAACTCAATGCATTACTACACACACACTAAAATTGCTGAAATAAAAAAAGAAAGAAAATCTAAAACGTTAACAAGAATTTAGAGCAATTAGAACTTTCATACATTGCTGGTTCATTCACTTTGGAAAACTGTTTGCAGTATCTATTATGATTGAACCTATGCACACTTTATGACCAGCAATTCCACTCCTAGGTATGTCCCAAACAGAAAGGTATATACATGTTCACCAAAAGGCATGTACTAAAATGTTTATGGTAGAACTGTTTGTTATAGCCAAAGAATTGGGACTACTCAAATATCCATCAAGAGTAGAATTGATAAATAAATAGTGGTATATTCACTCAGTGAAATACTATTAATATATAACAGTGAGAGTGAACTACCACACCTGTATTCTATGATACGGATAAAATTTACATACATAATGTTGAGCAAAAGAAGCAGGACATAGACCAGGCGTGGTGGCTCATGCCTGCAATCCTAGCACTCTGGGAGGCTGAGATGGGAGAACTGCTTGAGCTCAGGAGTTCAAGACCAGCCTGAGCAAGACTGAGACCCTTCTATACTAAAAATAGAAAAATTAGCTAGGCGTCATGGCATGCACATGTAGTCCCAGCTACTCAGGAGGCTGAGACAGGAGGATTGCTTGAGCCCAGGAGTTTGAGGCTGCAGTGAGCCACCATGACGCATGCCACTGCACTCTACCCAGAGTGACAGAGTGAGATTCTGTCTTAAAAAGAAAAAGCAGGACATAAAATATTACATATTGTATATTGTATGATTCCATTTGGATAAAAAATAGGAAAAGGTAATCAATGTTATTACAAGTAAGGAGAGTGGTTATTCTTGCATGGGGATAGCTATTGGAAGGGAATGGGAGCATTCTTGGGTACTGGTAATATTCTGTTTCTTATCTGGCTACTGGTTGTGCTGCTGTGTTCAGCTTGAAAAATTTACTGAACTATACAATTACAATATTTGCACTCCTCTACATGTATATTATACTTCAATAAAAATATTTTGGAATTATCAAAGGTTTACACCAAAGAAGAGAAGTAAAAAAAAATGCATATTAGATAGAAAAGCTTTCAGAGTTCTCAAACTCTACAAATAAATGAAGAGGAGAGAATACTTCCAAATTCATTTTATGAGGCCAGCATTACCTTGATACCAAAGTCAGACAAGGACACTACAAAAAAAAAAAAAATCTCTACCAAAAAAAAAATGTCTATAAAGACAAATATCTCTAATGAACATAAATGCAAGAATCCTCAAAAAATACTAGAAAACAAGATTTAATACCACATTAAAAAAATCATTCACCATGATCAAGTAGGATTCATCCCAGACATGCATGGATGATTCAACATATGCAAATAAGTAAATGTGATGCATCACACTTAGACAATGAATGACAAAACCAAATGACATTTTCAATAAATGCGGAAAAGGCATTTGACAAAATTCAAAATCCTTTCATGATAAAAACTGTCAACAAATTTGGTATAAAAGCAATGTACCTCAACTTTATAAAGGGCATATATGACAAACTCACAGATAATAGTGTACTCAATGGGGAAAAGTTGAAAACTTTTCCTCTAAGATCTGAAAGGATACAAAGATGCCCACTCTCACCACTTCTATTCAACATAGTACTAGAAGTCCTAGGAAGAGTAATTAGGCAAAGAGAAGAAACAAATCTATCCAAATTGGAAAAGAAGTGAAATTGTCCCTGTTTGCATAAGACATGATCTAATATATGGAAAAACTCTATGGAATCAACCAAAAAACTGTTAGAACTAATAAATGAATTCAGCAAAGTTGCAAAATACAAAATTCACATACAAAATAAGTAGCATTTCTATATACAGACAGCAAACTATCTGAAAATGAAATCAAGAAGACAATCCCATTACAATAGCTACTAAGAAAAATACTTAGGAATAAACTTAACCAAGGAGGTGAAAGATCTCTACACTGAAAATTATAGAATATTGATGAAAGAAATTGGAAGCACCCAAATAGATGGAAAGATATCCCATGTTCATGGATTGGAAGAATTAATAATGTTAAAGTGTTCATACTATCCAAAGTGATCTACAGATTTAATGTAATCCCTATCAATATACATATGACATACCTCACAGAAATAGAAAAAAACAGCCATAACATTTGTATGTAACCACCAAACCTTCCAAATAGCCAAATCAATGTTAAGCAGAAAAAACATAGCTGGAGGTATTATACTACCTAACTTTAAAATATACTACAAAGCATCCAGGTGTGGTGGCACATGCCTGTAGTCCATTCTACTCAGGAAGCTGAAGCAGGAGGATTGCTTGATCTCAGGAGTCTGAGGCTGCAGTGAGCTATGAGGATGCCACTGTAATATAACTGGGTGACAGAGTGACACTCTGTCTCAACAAACAAACAAAAATATTCTATAAAGCTATAGTAAATAAAACAGCCTGGTATGGGCCAGAAAACAGATACATGGGTCAATGGAACAGAATAGAGAGTCCAGAAATAAATCAACACATTTGCAGCCAACTGATTTTTTAGAAATTTTTATTGATATATAATAGCTGTATGTATTTTTAAGGTACCTGTGGTAATTTGACACATTCATATAATCAAATCAGGGTAACTAGAATATCCATTTCCTTAAATATTTATTTTTTTTAATACTAGGAACATTTAAATTATTCTCTTCTAGCTATTTTGAGATGTATAATTGATTAATGTTAACTATAGTCACCTATTGATCACCAGGTCATTTCTTCTATTTAAGTGTATGTTTGTACCCATTAATCAATCTCTCATTATCCTCTTAGTCCCCTTACCCTTCTCAGTCTCTGGTAATCACCAATCTATTGTCAATCTTCATGAGATTCACTTTTTTAGAAACCACGTATGAGTGAGAACCTGCAATATTTGTCTTTCTGTGCTTGACAACCAAATAATTCTGGCAAAGGTGCCAAAAACACACCATGGTGAAAGGATAGTATCTTCAATAAATGGTGCTGAGAAAATTGGATATCCACATGCAAAAGAATGAAATTAGATCCGTTCTCTTGCCATATACAAACATGAACTCAAAATATATTAAAGACTCAAAATTATAAAAATACTAGAAGAAAACAGGGGGAAAGCTCCATGACATTGGTCTAAGCACTTTTTGGATATGACCCTAAAAACACAGGCAACAAATGCAAAAATAGACAAATGGTATTATATTGCACTAAAAAGCTTCTACGCAGCAAAGAAAATAATCAACAGACTGAAGAGACAACATGCAGAATAGGAAAAAATATTCGCACACTATCTATACATCTGATAAGGGGCTAATACCCAAATATATAAGGGACTCAAGCAATTTAATAGCAATAAATCAAATAACCTAATTTAAAAATTGGCAAAAGACCTGAATGGACATTTCTCAAAAGAAGACATATAAATGACAATGGTTATATAAGGAAATGTTTAACATCACTAATCATCAGGGAAATGCAAATTCAAACCACAATGAGATATCACCTTATGGAAATGATGACTAGTGTTGGTGAGGATGTCGAGAAAAAGGAATCCTCACACACTGTTGGTGGGAATGTAAATTGATACAGCCATTATGGAAAACAGCGGAGCTTCCTCAAAACAATTAAAAATAGAACTACTATATATCCCCCAAATCCCACTCCTGGGTACATCTATCCAAAGGAAATGAAATCAGTGTGTTGAAGACATATCTGCACTCCCATGTTTATTACAGCACTATATACAATAGCCAAGAAATATATTTCACGTGACATATACATATGATGGATATGTCTATTCTGCCATAAGAAAAGAAAGAACTCCTGTCATTTACAACAGCATGGATGAACCTGGAGGACACTATGTTAAGTGAAATAAGCCAAGTGTAGAAAGACAAATATCACATGGTCTCACTCAAATGTGGAATCTAAAAAAGTTGATCTCAGAGCAGTAGAGAGTAAAATGGTGGTTACCATGGGCTAGGGTGGTTGGTGTGAAGGTGGATAAAAAGACACAAATTTTCAGTTAGGAGGAATAAGTTCAAGATATCTATCATACAACATGATGACTATAATTAACAATATGTTGCATTCTTTAAAAATGCTAAGGTAGTGAATATAAAGTGTTCTCGCCATAAAAATTATAACTATGCAAAGGAATGCATGTGTTAATTAGCTGGATTTAGTAATTCCACAGTGCATCTATACTTCAAAACATCATGCTGTACATAGTAAATATATATGATTTTATCTATCAATATAAACGAATAAATAGGGTAAAATGTAAAAAATAAAATAAAATTGTGTTTACCTTCCTAGAAAAAAGGTTTAAAAATTATCAAAGGTTTATATGAAAGGGGAATAAAAGTGGATATTAGATAGACATGCTTCTGGAGTTCAGTTGCATTTAACAGAAAGGTTAAGATAGCAGTAGCTTAACCACAATAGATATTTATTTCTCCCTCACATAAATGAAATTCAGAGTGAGGCAGTCCTATACACCTTCACTCTTGCTGCTTCATTAGTCCTATATGTCATGGTCCCAGACGACTGAGATCCAGTCATCCTGACTGTACTGCAACCACAAAGAAGAAAGGAGTCCTAAAGAAGGACCTGTCTTCTTTATAGAAGTTTCCAGAAAGATGCACATAATATTTCTGCTTACATCTCATTAGCCAGAACTTAATATTAAAAAGCCACCTCTACCTGCAAAAGAGACTGGGATATATTCCAGGCAGTCTATATTCTAGGTGATAAAGCCCAACTCAAACCAGGTCTATTTATCTAAGAAAGAAGGGCAGAATGGAAATTAGGGCCAGCTATTAATAGTAAGTTTTGACATGCCTTTCTACAGAAATCCTTCACTTGCTATCTCTTTCTTAAGCTCTGTGTATTACAGGAACTGGTATCCTTTCCTGAGCAGCAATTAGAAAACTTTTTGTAAAAGACCTGGTGGTAAATAATTCAGGCTTTTGCAGACCTAACGGTCTCTGTCACAACTACCCAACTCTACGGTTGTAGCACAAAAGCAGCCATAGACAATACGTAAATAAATCAGTGTGACCGCATTTCAATAAAACTGTATTTACAAAATCAGGTGATGCACCAAATTTGCCCCATGGATTACAGTTTGCTGACTCCTGCTCTAAATGTTCCAGAAGGCCCGTTAACCCCATGAGAACAGAAAGGATGTCTGGCCTATTCTCCACTGTGGCCCCAGGCCCTGGCATATAGTCACTGATCAAAAAATATTGATTAAAAATGGTAAGAATCCTCTTAAAAAGACCTTCTTTAAAACATTATAATTTTTATACTAAAGTTTGTTCCAAGAAAGAAAAAGGAGTTAAGCTGAATTTCACCAAGAGATAATATAAAGTTCAAGGTGAGTGGAGAGGGAAGGAAGGTGTGTGTGTGTGTGTGTGTGTGTGTGTGTGTGTGTGTGTGTGTGTGTCCGGGGCAGGGGGCGTGGCGGTGGTAGTGATTAGGGGAGAACGAAGAATCATCCACAAAGAAAATTTATAAGCATCGTAGTGTCATGGGGACTTTATAGTTAGTAAACAAACAAATTTTCTTCTCCACTACCCACAGTCTTTTGGATTATTTTCATTTAGGGAGATTGGTATCAGAAGTCTAGAAAAGTTGTTATTTCTCACAATTTGAGCATCTACATGTGCTCAAAGCCTTGGGGAAGCATTATTTCTTCATTTGAGTGACTCTTTTCTTTTGGGGTCAACTCCCTCATCCCATTCATCCTTCCGTCTCTGAAAATGATCCAGGGAAACTCTGCATGCTCTTTCTCCTGGCATTCCACAAATAGAACTGAGCAAAACATTAATAAAGAGAGAAAACAGTTTTCCATTTATTTTGCTTTCAGAAATATACTTGGAATGGCCTGTGCCAGAGTTGTGCTCTATCAAAGAAACCATAATCCAAAAGACTAACCCTTTTTAAATGATAACCAACTGTATTTTGTATTTTTGTTGAATTACTTTATTTCTGTAAAAAACAGAATTTCCATTTTTCCATTCAAGGAGGTGAGTTTCTAAAGCTTCCTGTGGTCTATTTACATTTCCTACAGTAACCTTCTCAAGCAAGAGACCAAGGAAAATATGAAACTTATTTTTTTTATTTCATTTTCCCTTTTTAAAGGAACCTCTGTATTTTCCTGACCTTGTTAAGGCCTCAAAAACAACAACAATTTTCAAATAAAAATTAGCAACAAATTAGCAGGCACCTCTTTATTACAAAAATTATTGTCGGGTTTTAGTTATACCATCACCTCTCCCTGTGTGTTTTGCATTGGATACTGGCGTTACTTTGTCCCCCTTTTTTCTCAAGAGCAGTTAATTAAGAAAAGTAAGATAGTAAAAAGGAATCTAAATGTCTATGGAGTTGGAAGGGATGAGAGTAGGGTCCTTTAAGAGACTAACAGATACTGTTTAAGAGAGACTTGTCAACTGCTTAAAAAAGATGGTGAGGGTAGGAAATCAAGATCTTAGAAGGGTTGCATTTATTCATTTGTTTAAACAATATTTATTGAGGATTTCTATTTGGCCATCAGTGGGTTAGGTGCTGGTAGAAGGAAAAAGAAAGGGTTTTCAGTCATGATGCTGCAGATGCATAAAAGTTGCTCTCAAGGCTTTGGGTTGTTGCAGAAGACATTATTATAAAGATAAGAACCCTGGAACTTCATCAGACACATTATTTTGAAAAGGTTCTTGACTTTTCCACGTCCTTTGGGGAGCAATAGAGCAGGATCACTATTTAAAACATAGAGATTTTAAATAGCTCTGTGGCTGTCATTCAGCCTAAAAGTCCTGCTGGCCTCCCCCATCTATTATGGTATCCTCAATTGCCTCGTTCACCTTGATGCAAAATGGTCCTTTCAAAGTCATGGCTTCAGTTGACATTGTTTGAGGGGAATATTTCTTCCCCCTCTGGAGGAAACCCCAGCTGGCACAGCACTCATGGACTCTCTTGGCGTCCTCCCTCAGTCCTGCCCAGACTAGGTGGCGTTGCTCACCTGGATGGTCAGCGTGAATAGAACAAGTAAGCAGAGCCCTGTCTTCTTTCTCTCTCTTGAATGCAAACTGCCAGTAGGGAGTATGCGTTTTAGATTGATAAGAAAGCCTAAGTTTGTACTCAGTATGAAGAAGCTTACTTGCCCACAGTTATAATTCACTGTCTTCAATATGGTTTTTCATAGTAATAAAAGCAAAATGTTGGTTTCTGCATGCCAACTTTTTTGTTTTATTTCTCAGTTGGTTCAGACCTTGGTTAGGAAAAAGTGATGTTATTATTGGTCCCTCTTCCCATGATCCCAATATCTAGTGTAATGGACCATTAATTTTGAGAAAAAGAGAAAGGGAATGGAATTTTGTGAATCAAAACAAAACAAAGCAAAACGATGCCTAGAGGTATTTGATCAAGCCAGGATGCATGCTTTGAGGGCTTTCTTTAATGACGGACATGTACTTCTTTGACCTTGACTGCTTTCTTTAGCTCTTCTGAAGGTTCATTTCAGGACACCTTCTGTACTCCAGCTGTCAGGCATTAGTGCAGGGGTCAGCAAACCACAGCCCACAGGCCAATATGGCCTGCCACCTGTTCCTGTTAAAAAGAAGTTTTATTTAAACACAGCTTTTAAAGGGTAAACTGAGGCATGATAAAATTTTTTTTTTTAAGTTTTTATTTGAGCAAGCAATGATTTATGAATTGGGCAGCTCCAAACTAGAAGTGGTTTAGGGGCTCCACTGAAGACATATAAGGGACAGGATTTCACAGAGTGAATGTCGAAGTCATACAAAGAAAATATTTGGTTGGCTTACTTGGTCTATCCCACTAGGAAGTCCCTAGTTATATATATAAGTTCGTTGGCTGCTTACCATTGACTGAGTATAAGTTCTGTTTTTCCTTAATATAGAGATTTACAAGAAATAGCTCAAGTTAAGTTCTGCTTCTGTTTGCAAATCAAACAAAGTTAAGGCCACTCATGAGGCCTAACTGGCTTTGTCCGCTCAGGGATTCTTTAGACTTAAGTCTCCATTTTAATTTACTTTAACACAGATAAATCTATTCCTTTACATGTATGTAGTCTATGACTGCTTTCACACTGCAGTGGCAGAGTTGAGCGGTTGCAATAGAGACCATATGGTCTACAAGACTAAAACACTATCTGGTACTTTACAGAAAAGTTTATCAAGCCATGCATTAATGAGTTGAATAGTCTAATGCTCTCTGCTGTTTCTCAGCCAGATCTAGAAGCTATCGGGAGATTTTGGCCTTGGAATTTGTAATACTGACTGTCATCCTAGGCCAAGGCTGACTGATCTAGAAATTGGGTGACTTGATCCACCATATGTTAATTATACTGTTAATCTTGGAGATCTATATTGCAGCTTTATCCACAGAGAACTAGAGGACTTTATATAGAACAAATAAAAAGAAATGAGGACCTCTGCTATATATACTGGAGATCTAACCTGCACTTAGACAGGGGTAGAGGGAAAGCTGACTGAACCCCACCTTAAAACAAAGGACCCAAAATTGCTAAAGAAAGTCAATACATGTGATGCTTTCACTTGAGGATTATGCTGACACAGAATTCTGATGTAAACACGTTGGGCATCATATACAGATATTACAGGAAGCTTTAGATTAATGGACTTTGGTATTTTAAGAAACAGTTTTTTCTCTATAAATGGCAGAAAACATGTCACTAAAATGTAATTCAATCTAAATATTTTGAAAAATGTGGTTGGAAAAGAAAGGAGAGGTTTTAGTGGCTGCCAGGTCAGGAAAGTGACTAGGACCTAAAGAAATCTAATAGAAGAAAATTAGAATTGAACCTTAAGGGAGAACTTGGAGAAGAACTCCTGACCGGCACCTGAGAAGGTGAAGCACCGTGCCTGAGTGGGAGTGGGACACCAGGTGGGAGCAGGAACCATCACGCTACCAAGGGAGGAGGCAGCGCCCTTCCAGACATGGGAGGCTGAGAAGGAGGCTGCCACCTGTCCAAGCCAAGATATGCTCCGAGATCTGAATCTGCCAAAATGTATCTGCACCAAGAAAGAAAACTTGGCCAACAGTGTTTCTGTGTCCAAATGGAGGAGGTACAATTGGTGACTATCCAGGTTACCTGGATCCCATCTGAGTGATGCTATGCTCAGCCAGAGAGGCAGTTCAGAAGCCCCGATGAGCCCATTCCATTTGTACAATCACAATTCAAAGGCCTAGGATACTCAAAAGCCCCACTGCATAGAGGACAAGATAGCACTCACACATGATCAAGGTGGGAACAGATGAAATAACTCAGATTGTTAACAGACATTGACTTTTCTGACTACAACACTTAAAGCCAAAGGAGTTTGGCTTAAATTTCACTTTCAACGCAAACATCTATGAAAAGATTTTTACGTTTTCTAAGACCTAGTTTTCTCATTTAAATGGAAAATACCTAGTTACAGGGTTTTTGTCCAGGTTAAATACAGAACTGTATGTGAAAATGCCTCATACCATAGCTAGCATATTTAAGGTATTCAATACTCAGTATTTCCTTCATACCTTTCCTATAGTAGCATGAAATAGAAAAAATTAATAAACACAAATGTAGACTCTGTACAGAATGTGTCCAAAAAGTCAGTGTCCTCTTCCAATCCCACACCCTTTTATTAAAACAAAAAAAAGAGTCCAAAATTTTTGAATTACAACTGTAGCGGATACTATGTCTAATAAAACTTTTCCAATTTCACACTAAATTAAAATATGTATGAATTTAAACAAAAAGATAAAGTTATGAGAATGCTGTTAACAAAAAAACACAAATGACCATAGGCCAAAATGCAGGGAGAATTTCCACTGAATGAATCACCCACGAGAATGGAATGAAATGTATGTTCTTGGATTACATAACATATGCTCCACCCTCTGAATCAGAACTGGACAGACGGCCCCAAAGAAGGTAAGAAAAACTTTGCCTCAACCCTGAGGGTCAGGGTGTGTGCTACTCAGGAAGATAGGGGCCCATTCAACAAATACTTAGGGATTATGTGTCAGGCAAAGTCATTGCCATTCTCCACTCTCCAATCCCATTCAGCCCTTCTCCCAAATCAACAATCTTATCTAATTATCTCCACTTAGAAACCAATATTCTTAGACATCATTGCAAGAAATTAAAGGGAGTACACAATTACAGAAAATTTATATCCTGGCATAATTTATCACCTAAGGATAGGAATTGCAAGAATGAGCACAAAGAGAAAGCATAGTATATGCTAGGGATGAAGTCTTTCATATATAGTTCTATATAATTCAAAGGAGCATTGTAAACTGCACTTGAGTCTCCAGCTTCATCATAGAACCAGACAATCTGAGCCAGAGAAAACCTCTACCTAAGACGTGCACATTCATGAATGCCTACTGGCCATCACACCGAACAAGTGGTGAAAACCAACCTTAATGTCAGAAGATGGACTGGGGTGTAAATGGCTGAAGCATGCAGCCTTGATGGAATGAATCAGACAACTGCTTTAGAGCATCTGTCCACTCTGAGAGCAAACCCTGAGGCTGGAGGGGCCCCTTCCTAATAAAGAATGGGCAAACAAACTCATAAAATAAACAAAGCCTATGAAATGACAATATAAGGTAAATGAAATAAAGCCCTTAAAACTAAAAAAAAAAAAAAAGAAACATGTTTTGATAACATTCTATTATAAATATTTCAAAATACATAACAATAAAAAGGATAGTATATTAGTCATTTATTGGTGTGTAACAATATTATCATAAACTTGTGGCTTAAACCAATACACACTTATTATCTCACAGCATCTATGGATCAGGAGTCCAGGCATGGTTTAGGTGGGCCCTCTGCTCTGTCTCACAAGGATGCAATCAAGGAGCCATCCAGGGCTGTGCTTTCATCTGAGGCTCACCTGGGGAAGGATCCATTTCTATGCCCAATCAGGTCATTGGCAAAATTAATTTCCTTGTGGTTATAGAACTGAGTTTCTTGCTCTCTCTTAGCCAGGGCAATGTAGTCACATAATCATGTACACGCAATCACCTACATTCCTCATTTTTACCATGTCCTATTAGTTAGAAGCAAGTTACAGTTTCTGTTCACATTCAAGAAAGCGATCACACAAAGGCATGAACATCAGGAGATATGGATAATGGGGGACCACATTAAAGAGTCAGTCTAGAAAGGAAAAATGGTGGAGTTAAGGTAACCTCTCAGATTCCTGCTTCCAGAGAAAGATCCGTAGATCTTGGTCTGCTACACATGATCGGATCGCTCTCCCACAAAAACAGGTGAATCAGTGGAGATTCAGTGTGGGACACACAAATCAGGAAAAAGAATACAGTGAATGGAAGATAGGAACGCAAAACCTGGAGAGTGTGGGACAGACAATAGAGAGTGGAGCGTGGGACGGCTGCGCCTGCCTGGCCAGTAAGGGCACTGGGATAAGACCCTCAGGAGACAGTCTAGCTTCCCCACTGGCTTACAAGCCCACCAAGAGTCAGGAACCTGTGTGAAGTGGGCATAGAATTGTGTCAGGAAATGTGGGGCTCGGCGGAGAGGTGACACGAACAAGGAGCATCCTGAACTCCCAAGAGCTCCGTGTCAGCACTGCACCAGACAGGGGAGGAGCTGGTCTGGGCTACCTCCGGAGGCAGTTAGGAGTCAGGAAGCTGGTCTCTGGCACCCAGCGGGTCCTGAACAAGGAGGTGATTACTGAGTAGAGGACTCTAACCTGGAAACTGCCACCGGTGATTAGGACTGTTCAGGGCCAGCCAGTAACAGCAAGAGCTATTGCTGGACAGGTGTGAGATTGGGGGAGGGAGACATAAAGGAGACGGCGGGGCACCCTGATGACTGGGCTCCCTAATCTGGTGCCTGCCAGCCCCTGAGCGGTTGCCTGTAGTGCTAGCGCCCTGTGGACAGGTGAATGCTATCTTGGGGGCCCACAACACTGTGGCTACAGTGCGGTGTGGGGCGGCTCCCTTCCTCCAGCCTGGGAACTCTCACAAGAAGCTCCACCCTTGCAGGACCTAAAGTCAACTAGCCAGGCCTGTTTCTTTCAGGGATAAAGTTTGAGTGCTTCCTCAGTTGTGAGAGACAGATGCCTGCGGGACCTGAAGGCTCCGGGACGCTGGGCAATCTAGGGTGGCGCCCTCTCCCCCTGGCCAGCGTCTTTTGAGTGGAGAGAGGTGGGCTCCACCTCTGGGCTTGCAGGCAAGACATAAAGAGCCATGCCCCCTCTGTGACAAACACCAGTTCCTGGGGCTCTGGCACTGACCAATAGCTGACAGCCTAGTGACTTTCCTCACCAGACTGGTTTAGGTCATCCAGTACGATCACATTTCTGCCTCCATTCAACCACCAACAGTGAGACCTGCGGTTAGAGAACCAGAATCCTGGCAAGAGACCAAAACAAGTTTCCCAAGTAACCCCTCCCATCAAGAACAGCCCCCCAGCTGTGGTAGAACCCTGAACAACATACTAGCAGCTCCCTCTAGCTGCAGATCAGGGCTTGTTATTTTCAAATCAAAAACTGAAAAAAGAAAAGTAAAAACTGATCAAGATGGGAAGGACCCAGTGAAAGATGTATGGAACTACGAAAAATCAAATGGAAAGCACACCCCCAAAGAGGAACACCAGCTCTCTAGTAATGAACACCAACCAAGTCCAGAATACTGAAATGACAGAAGAAGAATTCCAAACATGGATTGTAAGTAAGCTTCAAGGAAAAATGGATAACCACCACAAGGAAACCACAAAAAAAATCCAGAACTTGGAAGAAAAATTCACTAAAGAAATTGAAATATTAAAGAAAAACCAAACTGATCTCTTGGAAATGAAGGACTTATTCAGGGAACTACAAAACACTGTGGAAAGCCTCAAGAACAAGGTAGATCAAATGAAAGAAAGAATCTCAGAGATTGAAGACAACACTTTCCAACTGAATAAGTCAGTCACAGAGATTGAGCAGAAAATACAGAAAAAAAGAAACATGCTTACAAGAAATATGGGATTATGTGAAAAAACCAAACCTGCACGTGATTGGGGTTCTGGAAAGTGAAGAAGAAAACACGCAAGGGCTGGATAAGCTATTTGAGGATTTAATAGAGGAGAATTTCCCACACCTTGCTAAAAATCTAGATATACAGATACAAGAAGCTCAACAGACCCCAGGGAGATTCAATGCAAATAGAAAGACACCACGTCATGCAGTCATCATATTCACCAAAATATTCATTAAGGAGGCCCTACTATGAGCTGTCAGGCAAAAGAAACAAGTAACATAAAAAGGGAAGCCTATCAAAATAACTTCAGACTTCTCAACAAAACTCTACAAGCAAGAAGTGCCTCAGGCCCAATTCTCACTCTTCTGAACCAGAATAATGCCCAGCCTAGAATCTTGTACCCTGCAAAACTAAGTTTCATATATGAAGGAGAAATAAAGACATTCTCAGATAAACAAAGCCTGTGGGAATTCACCAAGACAAGACAAGCTCTCCAAGAAGTATTCAAAGCTGAATTACACAAAGACCAGCAAAATAAACACTCACGAATATAAAACTGCTCAAAAGCTAAAGATCAAAGGTTAGATTCCACAATGGCTCAAGAGAGAAAACAAAGCAACAAAAAGCAACTCAACAGTTTGATGAACAATTTACCCCACTTATCAATTCTTTCAATAAATGTGAATGGCTTGAACTCACCTCTCAAGAGACATAGGCTAGCTGAGTGGATAAAAAAAAAAAAAATACAAGCCAAATATCTGCTGTCTTCAGGAAATGCATCTAACCTGAAAGGATGCATTTAGACTCAAGGTAAAGGGGTACAAATCAATATTTCAAGCAAATGGAAACCAAAAGAAGGCTGGTGTGGCAGTTTTGATCTCAGATAACCTAGTTTTTAAATCAACAAAAGTAATGAAAGACAAAGAGGGTCACTGTATAATGGTGAAGGGTACAGTTCAACAAGATGTAACAATGCTAAATATGTATGCACCCAACTTAGGTGCACTCAGATTCATAAAGAAAACTCTACTTGATCTAAACAATTTGATGAAAGGGAACACCATAATAGTCAGAGACTTTAACAACCAACTCACTGACAGCACAGGACAGATCCTCCAAACAGAAAATTAACAAGAAATAATGGACTTAAACAGAATTCTAGAACAAATGGGCTTGACTGACATTTACTGGACATTCTACCCAAAAAACACTGAATATACGTTCTTCCCATCAACTCATGGGACATTCTCTAAGATTGACCATATTCTATGACACAAAGCATGTCTCAAAAAAATTTAAAAAATAGAAATCGCACCATGCATCTTCTCAGATCACAGTGGAATAAAAACAGAAATCAACCTCTACAGAATCTCTCATCTCTACACAAAGTCTGGAAATTAAACAACTTTCTGCTGAATGATTCCTTCATAAATGAGGAAGTAAAGTTGGAAATTAAAAGATTCTGTGAACTAAATGTCAAAGGTGACACAATTATCAAAATCTGCGGGACACAGCCAAAGCAGTCCTGAGAGGAAAGTTTATTTTCATAAATGCCCATATCCAAAAGTCAAAAAGATCACACATAGACAACCAAATGAATCGACTCAAAGAACTGGAAAAAGAAGAACAGACCAAC
>CAUYSK010002326.1:0-52128 GCA_963575035.1 Avahi laniger | reverse complement strand
AAGTATGCTCTGGTGAACGGGAAGTCCCGGTCATTGGGCACCACTGTGAGGCATGCGCAGAGCCTGTTTACCAGCAAGTGTGGCTGGGTGTGGCACCGGACACGGTCGCCACCTTGGAATGGCGACTACGCTTCCCACAACATCTGATTTTGCTTTAATAAAAAATAAATGTTTGTTGTGTTAGCCCTTGAAATTTTAGGATTGTTAGTTGCCACAGCAAAACTGAGTCTACTTGGACTCATACATGTGTTTTTATATATTGCTGACAGAAATGTTAAGTGCTAAGTCTCCTTGGAAAGCAATCTCACAGCACTTACTAAAATAAAAGATACATAAACCATTTGACCAAATTCACTGTTGGGAATTTATCCCATAGAAATAAAACTACTAATTAGTAAAGATATTACAAAGATATTTATTGTAGCATTGTGGGTTTTTTTTCTTTAATGGCGAATAAAAGAAAATGTCCCCATATCTGGAAATATTTTAATAATGGTGGTGTGTTCACACTACAGAATGTTACACAGCCCTAAGAAAGAATAATCTAGAGTTCTACAAGATGACTAGAAGAGATTTATGCAAGACATAAAGGTGCACATACTATGATTTAGTATTTTAAAATAAATAATGATAAAGAACTATGATAAAATGATGCTTACATATACATATCATTTTGAGATTATATAAGTATTAAGAAAAATAAGAAAAAAGACATTAAGTTGTTACTTAGGTTGGGGCTCAAAAACTGGCACCTCACAATATGGTGCTTTGACATGCTGAACTGAAAAAGAAGCCTCACGGTCTCTCTGACTTCTTCCCCTTACCACCTATTCCTGCTCCTGTTTCTCAATTCTCTGTCTTTCCGAAAGCACAGGATAAAGTTGTTTTCTAAATTTCCCTTATCTGTCTAAAGCCTAGACCCGCCAAAGAAGAAAACAATTACTTCTGCTCCCTTCTCTGAGTTTTCATTAACTGAACTCTTATCACAGGAAGAAAGACTAAAGTCTGTCAACACACCTGGACAGACTTTTATCACAAACAGTTGTCTACTCTGTGGACCCAAAGACTTTGTCCCAGGCCAATGTATGTTCTTCAGGCCCATTGAATTCCCCTAAAAGTCATTTACTACCCCCATAAATTAATTCACGCTTCCCCATCTCCCTTTTTCCTAAGAAGGTTATATATCCATCTGTACCCCATTGCATCTTGGGGTAATCACTCTGATTCTCCCTTGTGCACGTTAATATATTTGTATGGCTTTTCATCTATTAATCTACTTTTTAATTTTCTCAAAACTATCAGAGGGTGAAGGGGACGTTTTCCCTTGGTCCCTATACTTACTTGGGTAAGTTAGGATACAGGATGGTGTATTGATATAGGGGAAAATGAGTACAAGTTTACATTATTCATATATGTATATATAGATAGATATAAAAATTTTAAAAATAAGACAACTCATCTATGGGAAGGAGGTAGTGATTATAGGAAAAACAATCAACTAATCACAAAAAGGACGTTGATTTACAATAGGACATGGTTCAGAGGGTTAACCATGGGTCCCTACTCATCTTGGCATAGCACTGCAAAACATACTCAAGGCAGTGAATTGTATGTATTGCAGGAAACCAAGAGGAAAAGATATTTTAGCTTTCAGGGCTTTCCCCTGTATTATGTTTTCCTAGAGTTCCTATTTAATATCAACATAATGTTGATTTAACATCAATATCCTATTTAATACATGTATATCTTACTTCTATACTTAGTAAAATCTAAAAAAAAAAGATGTTCATTATCAAATTACATACTATCCCATTGTAACATTTTTTAGTCATTTTTTTATTCTTTGTATTCTTTTCTTTTGTCTTTTAAAAGTATAAAATTTACTCATAGTCTTCTTTTGTTAAGAAATGAACAGTGTCTTTACCTCCATCTCTTAGAGGAATGCTGAGAGAGTTTTCCAAGCCTGCACTCTGAGAATGGTCTCTGACAATGTTCTGACAGCATACATTGTCCTGGGACATTTGAAGAATGCAAATGCCATATTCCCAGGACACATCCACATGGATTATTTTACACATTTCTTTGATTTCCAAATATTCTCTTATTCATTCATTTTGATATATCCCTCTCTTAAATTCACATAATAAAGGAAAACAATCAGTTTTAATTTTCTTACATAACTTTAGTGTTTTATGGCCAATGCCAAGCATTTGAGTTTGATTAGGCTTATGTTTGATATGGTAACTTTTTATATTTTCCTTAATAATGAAACATTATTGAATTATAGAATTGTTATAGAATTACAATAATAATTGCAATAAGAAACAACTATAATTACACAATGGGTCATTACTATTAGTACCTCATGGTTTAAAAAAGGTACTTGTTCTGAAAATGTTTGACAATTATGAGCTAATCCCAACATCGTTCTTAGGAAACAAACCATGTAGTGCCAAGAATTTTGATCAGTTTAGTAAATTGAAAGAAAGATCTATAAAAACAGATTACTTAGTAACATGAACCCTGCCAACCCCATTGTTGCTCGACTAAAGTTTTATCTTATAACACTGATGCTCAGTGTATGTGAATAATGTTAACATGTTCCATAAAGACAGTATTTTTTTTTTACTCTTCGGTTCACTACTGTATACAGAAGCTACAGCAATGCTCAGAATGTAATAGGTATTCAATAAATTGTTTTTAAGGAAATAAAATGCAAATTTAGATAAAAACTGAAGAACAAATATGGTGATGAGTTTAGAGTGGCGTTTAAACAAGACAGGCTCCACTGAAGTTGCTGTATTCTGACCTTGGTGGCTAAGTGTGGTAAGCCTTTTGGAAAATGATCTTCAGATGGCCTGATGAAGTATTCCACCTTACAAATTAGAGATCTGATAAAACAATTTTCTTTTAATTTGGTAAAATATACATAACATGAAATTTGCCATTTTAACCATTTTTAAGTGTACAGTTCAATGACATTAAGTAATTCACATTATTATACAACCATTACTATTATCCATCTCTAGAACTATTTCTTCATCCCAAACTAAAACTAAAATTAAACAACTCTCTATTCTTCCCCCACCTCCAGCTCCTGGTATCCACTACTGTATGTTCGGTCACTATGAATTTGAATATTCTAGGTACTTCATATAGGTAGAATCATACAATATTTGTTTTTTGTATCTAGCTTATTTCACTTGCTAAAACACTTTTTTCTAAACCTAGACACTGTTTTCACTTTAAGTAATTTGTACCAACTGAAGAGTAGTTCATCATTTTGATCAGCAGAACTCCTTAGTCTTTCTTAGAACTTTCTATCAGCCCTCAGTTAAGCGGAGACTAAAACTGGAACTTCTTTATCTGAATAAATGTCTGATTTCTGCCTGACTTGCAGCACAGTAATGACTCACACCCCGAGGGCATAATTTGGATGTTGGTATTATGAGAACAAGACATCCTGGATATGTTTGTCATGTCAAGAAATTGTTTACTATGTTTAAGAATGGAAAGTTTGTCAGACCTACTGACCTTTTGGAGTATTTTCCAATAAGAAAAAGTTGCTCACATTTCTTTGTAGCATTAATGTAAATTTAATTACTTGGTATGCCTGTGGTATAATTTTTCTTCCCCGTAAAGGTAGGTCAGTGCATTAGAAAGGTTAAGAATCTCATTCTAATTGGAGCCACAAAATATCGTTAATTAAATCCCCACAGGAGTCCCTCTGGATTGAACTACATATATTGAACTCATAGAAGATTAAACAGTGTAATCCTTTTACTCCTCTAAAGAAGAATAGTATATTTTCTTTTTCAATTATGATCTTTAAACTGCACACTTGCATTCTTTTTCTAGCTGACTGAGGATCTGAAAGTTTCTTTTACAGGAAAAATATCCCTTCAAATGCATATTCCATTAATAATATTAGTACTACTAATAGACCACGTAATGCCTTTTACTCCAACATGCCCTGTGGTTAGATTCCCATTTTGGTTTTTTGATAAGACAAAATCATAAGCAGGTTATCTTTATGTCTTTCAGGCTCCTTTGCAATGAATCCTTGTGTAGACTACACTAAAAGGATTTCAGAGTCCCATCAGAGAAATTAACTGGTCCAATCCTGTTTCTTCTAGCAAAATGGTGCTCATAATGCAGTATACCCAACTTCCCAAGTGTACTTTGAAACGTTTTTACTGTAGGTAAATTCAAAGTATAATTTTACCTTTCTTTATAGCTCCATTTGCCCTCTGGTGATCCATATGAAGTTCAGGCAATTCTGTGCAGTTCCTTTAAAGTTTATGGGGTTTTCCCAGGAAAGAGTTAGATGTGTCAATAACTATTGCCTGTTGAATTTTTTATTGTAAATTGTAAGACAATGTCTTCTATAGCACTGCTCTACTATTGCTGCCCCCTTACGAAAGGGAAATATCCAACTTGCTTGATATGACCAATAAAGCTGTTGAAGACACTTTCAGAACTGGTCACATTTCTCTCTGTGGGTTCTGAACCATGTGAAAAGCAAATATAAACTTCTTTTTTCTGGAACATCTGTATTGGATAAGATGGCTTGGATGTCTGATCAGAATTACCTTTCTAATTTTCCTCATTCCTGAATCATCCAGTTGCTGAGCAGAGAAACTCTGCTACCAGCCTCTGGGGCCCACCTATTACTTCTTCAAGGTCATAACGCAGAACACAGGTATTTAGTGTGCTAGATAGGTTTAGAAAGAGAAAAGAGCAGACCCTTTGGATCACTCAACACATTAACCTTGCCCCAAAGGGGAATATGGGACCATGGATCCCAGACTTGCCCCTTCTCTCCAATCAGGTAAAGGATTAGGGGGGATTAGTTGCGAAGAGAGTTAGCTAAAATGAGGAATTCCCCAATACCTCCTAGAAAGTAGCACTTGCTATTTTATGTGCCAACTACAATTCAGAAAGAAGCAAATAATGGTGTCCCTGAAAGAGAAGCCATCACTAAACTTGTCCTTGTTTGGTTCTCTTTTCAAAATTGTATTGTTTTTCCTCCCACCAATACCATTTACCTCATGCTATGAAATATCTCTAGCACACATGCATTTTCCTTTGCCTAGAATGTGACTTCTTGTTCTTTGCCTGCTGAATTGGTTATTATTATCTTTTAGGACCTACTTCAAGCATCATTTCCTCCACTAAGGCTTTCTTGACTCCATCATGTAGACATGCTCTTCCGTTTCATATGTCCTCATGATACCTTATACTTACCTCACTAGACTTATTAAATTGTGCTGCAGTTATTTTTTAATGTGTCTGCTTCCCTGCTAGATTTTAAAAACATACAAAATATCTGGCAAATAAATGTGTTTGTAAATGAATGAATGCATGAATGCTGAGTTAGAAACCAAAAGGGAAGGGTTCTGATACTAGTTTTGCCACTAACTGTGTTATAACTACTCTTTCATTTAATGAATAAAGAACCCATTATATAACTTTCATAGTTATGTGCCTTGGACAAAATAATTTAATCTAGTCAATACATAGTTATTGGGTACCTTTTTTTTGTGTGTTGTGCCTAATGTTAGGTAGTTAAGGAAGCAAGCATGGTCCTTATCGATAGGAGCTTATGTACTAGCCATAAAGAATGCCAAGAAAACAAGAATATTTTTATCAGATGTAAGTATGATAATTGTGGTGAGCACTGAATTGAAAGTAGAATATCATTGTACAGTATCATGTGTTAGAATCCATTTCCTAGAACTGTGGCTTGTGATTCATTCTGGTAGGAATGTAGATCTTCTGGGAGGTAAATTACAACAGCTAGTATTTAATGAATGTTCACGATGTGCCAGGCAGTGATCTAAGTACCTACAAGTGAACTCATATAATGACCATAACTATCCCATTGCACATATGAGATCATAGACATGAGATGGAGGTACAGGAAGTAACAAGTCATGCATAACCTTGTATCCTAAGTTATGAGCTCAGATTTCAATCTGTAATACAGTGAAATCATTGTTCAACTTTAAGCATTATCACATTTGTGTTTTAGAACGATCAGTAACTGCCATGAGGGCAGGATCATAGTAATTTAGGGTAGATGATGTCAATCTTAGTAACAGTCATTTTTGACAAAGTAGAAACTTTTGGTATGAGAGTAGTAAAAGATCAAAGATACAGTAAGGGAGAAATGCCAGGTTGGATGACTCACTGGATATATATTTTGAAGAATTAAAGGCAGCATAACACCTAATGTGATAGCTTTGGGAAACAAATGCCCCCTTTCACTAGGGACTGCATTCAATAGGAAATATGGGGAATGAGAAGGTTTAGGTGGGAGATGCATATCTTTTAGACGTGAACTTGAGATATAAATGCATAACAAGTGGAAGTTACACAAATCAGTGTGTAACAGTGAGAGTTATACAAATCCAATTTGTATTTGTCTGTATGGATCTGAGAGAAGCAGGTGAGGAAAGAGACAGTATGGTCAGTGCTAGGAAAGGAGCCCTATGGGAGCGAATAGAAGGAACCAGAATCCCTAATCTGTGGTACTGTAGGTCACAGGAGGCTTTCCAGAGAACATGATCATAGTGATGTACAGAACATCTCTTAACAGCAATTTTTCAAATTAAAATGAAATGCTTGAATTTTAACCTTCTCACAAGTTTTATAATACCACAATGGGCATTCTTCAAAAATGTAATAAACATGGACATCTGTTGGTCAGTGAAAATGACCTTGAAATACTCCAATATCCTAGATGCCTCCTAAAATATACAAAGAAAAATCAATACATGCTTGGCATAGTTTAACATTCAATGAATTCCGATACTCCAGAAACTGAAATCTAATTCCTGGAAGATATAAAAACTGTTAATCACAATGTTTAATAAAAATAATAATAGCTAATATTTATTGAGTGCTCACAATATGCCAGGCAGTTATATGTTTCTTACATGCATTAACTCACATAGCACTCACGGTGACCTCCTTTTATAGATAACCAGAATGAGATATATAATGATTAAGGGTTAAGTGGAAGAAACTCCATCAGAACCCAGGCAAGTTGGCTATAGAACCGGCACTGCTATTAAGGCACTTGGGGCCTGCCCTTCCCCTATCTTTTCAACTAAAAAGCTGATAGCACTCTTGGCTACATTGCACACAGATAAAACCACATTAATAGTGAAAGTTGAAGGCATTAATTTTTAAATATTAAATTATTTGACTGAAATCACAATTTTTTTTTTCAGTCTTCACTCAGCTCATTTAAAATAACTGCACAATCCTAATGGCATCATGTTCTGTAGTGGTTAGAGTTTGAAAGCTGAGCTTTGGCATCTTTGTTCATAGCTAGGATAACATATACCAGAAGAGCTAAAGAAAATGTAAAGATAATTAAAAAATCTCATAATTATTTTTCTGCTCAATTCAAATGGTTTATCAGAAAATCAAATTATTGCAGTGTGTAATCATAAAGATAAACAGAAAGGGACTTTCCGGATGACAAACACCAGTTAGCAACAAATGCATCCCTACATATATAATATTTGATCAAACATTTTTTCTTCCATGTCAGCCACGACATTGTCCAGAATTAACTTGTTATGGCAGCAGTCTCCATCCTTTTTGGCACCAGGGACTGATTTCATGGAAGACAATTTTTCCATGGATGGGGGCAGAGGGATGGTTTTGGGATGGTTCAAGTGCATTACATTTATTGTGCAGTCAAACCTCTCTGCTAATGATAATCTATATTTGCAGCCAATCACTAGCACTAGTATCATTGGCTCAGCTCCACCTCAGATCATCAGGCATTAGATTCTCATAAGGAGCGTGCAGCATAGATCCCTTGCATGTGCAGTTTACTGTAGAGTGTGCACTCCTGTGAGAATCTAATGCTGCCTTGGATCTGACAGGAGGTGGACCTCACATGGTGATGTGAGTGATGGGAGGGGCTATAGATACAGATGAAGCTTTGTTTGCTCATCAGCCACTGACCTCTTGCTGTGCAACCTGGTTCCTAGCAGGCCATGGACCCTTGGGGGTTGGGGACGACAGCTTTATGGGATTGTATGACCCAAAATCACCTCTCTACTATCTTCTTTTATTCCCCTCCAAGTACAGAGGGTGAACACAATACATTTTCTCTCAACTACTGCTACCATTATATAATACCACTTTTTTTTTCATATATACACACATCCATCTTTCCATCCATCTTTCTTTCATCTTTTAACTTTATTGAGGATAACTTATGAGCACATTAATTCCTAATTTCTAATTCTGTGTTTTGGAAATTATTGATGCACATTATGGCTTATAAACACAAAAGTAATGCTACAAACAGATATAGTTGTATCCAGAAAAACCAATGCTTTATGTTTCAAAGTAAAATAAGACAATAACCAAAGCTACTAATGTTTACAACCCTTGTGAGTTCCTAGTAGTCCCCTTTAAACTCTCTATCAACACCTTCCCCTACTTCCTCATCCTCTTTTAATTAAAACTGTGCCTTTGTAAGCAATAGTACTCAAGAGAAATAAACCACTTTTCTTTAATTCGAGTTTATAGGTTTTTCTGTTTTGTTTCATTACTAGTTGTAAGAGAATTATTTTTCTGCAGCAAATGTGCTGAGTTTCAGCTCCATTATGGGCCCAATAAGCTTTTATGTGTTGGCCATGGGACAGTCCCTTCCCCTCCCACCACCATTTATAACACTTTTTATGGGAGAAAATGTTGTAAGTTCCACACAATCAATTTTCAAATGAACTGCTAGAGCATCACCTGTTTGTCAACTGGGAACTGTCCTTAGGAATCTGACTCTGTCCCTGCTGGTCCTGGATCTGTAATGGAAGTTCTGTGTGTTCAGCTGAGAACTGTCAACCTCAGTTCAGAGAATGCCATTTCTCTCTCCTCCCTCAGCTTATCACACCTAAGCCTCTGGCCCAAACAAGGGTCTATACCTTTAGTACATGACTTTCACACAAGAAGTTTGGATACATAAACTTCTAGTGTTTTAGCAAATTAATATTTTACATGAACAATCCCAACTTTACCTTCTTAATTCATCAAGGTTCCTAGGAATAGTCTCTCTTATATATATATATATATATATATATATGAGATTGTATATGTGTGTATATATACACACACACACAAACACAATTTTTGTTTTTATGTGTGTACATATATACATATACGTTATACATACACATGAAATTTTTTGTCTTTCTTATTTGTTAATTCCAGAACATAATCAGATACTTTAAAATTATCCAATAAGGCTTCTTGGAAATAGCCACAAATAGGTTTTAACTCAGTTATTCAATTTATTAGCCCTTATACAAGTATGCTAATAAGACAGGCAGGATAAATTGATCCATTTGCATTAATGCATGCAATTAAAATAATTTTTCTGGTATAGCAAACATACTATAGGGAGGCAAGGGCGGAAACAAGAAGAACCAAAAGAAGGATGTTTAACAATATCCACATGGGAAATATTGGTAGCTTGGATGAGAATGAAAGTGGTGAAAATGATAAGTGGTTGGATTCTAAATAGATTCTGCTGGAATATGGAGTGTGAAAGAAGAGAGAAGTCAAGAATGATTAGGAGGATTTCGCTTAGGCCAACTGGAAAAATCAAGTTGCTACAAGTCTCCCTGAAGAATAAGTGGGATGAAACTGAGTACCAAGAATTCGTTGCTGCATATGTGCCTTTCGTAAGAGCCTTCCAAGTGAGATACTGAGTCAGAAATTAGATATATGAATGTTAATCATTCAGCATCAAGAGGCTGAAGTAGAAGAGATTCATGACAAAGACTATCTCTAAAAATGGAAAATGTATACTTTTCTAGAACATCTCTAAGACCCAAGAATAGTGGCATTGCTGAGTTGGGCACACTAGCAAAAAAAAAAAAAGAGGGATATAACCAAAATATGTTCCACTGACATTCACTAAATCATTAAATCAATGAATCAGAGAATAAATGGTTAAATGTATGGATTATATTTATAATTTTTTCCTAGGAGAAGTCATAAAATACAAGGATAATTCTTGTCATATAGTAGGTGCTCAATGACATTTAGTATGTGAATGAAGTAAAAAATTAGAAAAAGAAGAGTCAAATTATTTCTCAATAATAACAATAGTTATTAATTATTGGGGACATAAGACAAGTGAGGCATTCTGGTAAAGCACTACATGTGTGTTTAGTCCTCACAACAATCTTACACACCAAAAATGATTAAAGTTTTCATTTTACAGATGAGGTCACTGAGACTTAGAAAGGTTAAATGAATTGGCTGAGGTCATACAAAATGGCAAAATCAAGATCAAAGCCAAGATCTGATGGCAGCCAGCTCTTACCTATCACAGTGAAGTGCCCCCCAAAAATGTAGCTTTTCTGACCTTTCTCCAGTGAAGGGCACTCTTTTGCAAAGCATTTTATAATCAAATTGATCCTATACTCATACCCAATCCATCATACTTTTTTCTCTTGTGACATCATGAATTCATCAAACACAATCCTATTTCCAGAAGATTGCCTTTTCTCCCTGTCTTCAACCTGTCTCCCAGATTCCCTCCCCAACATAAATACACAAAAGAAATTCTTTGTTTTCTTACCCAGTGCTATGGAACTGAATTGTGCACCCACCCCCAAACTCACATGTTGAAATCAAACCCACAGTGTGACAGTATTTGGAGATGGGATCTTTGAGAGGTAATCAGGGTTAGATAACTTCATGAGGTTGGACCCTCATGATGGAATTAGTTCCCTTATAAGAGATACCAGAGGGCTCTCTTTCTCTCTATCCATGTCATGCTCTTTCTGTCATGCTCTCCCTACCATGTGAGGACACAAAAAAAAGGTAGAGGTGGCTATCTGTAAGCCAGAGATAGACTCCTCAGCAGAACCTGACACAACACCCTGGCTTCTTGAACTTCTAGTCTCCAGGACTGTGATAAAATAAATTTCAGTTGTTTAAGCTACCCAGTCTATGGCATTTTGTTATGGCAGCCTAAGATGACTAATATACCTAGGAAATTACATGGGATGCTGTCAGTGCTCATCTTGGTACTGGATGTGCCCTAGATGTAATTCTTCATATGTATAGAGCACTTGGAAATTTCCAAAGCACTTTCTAAATCTTTTCCTGCTTATTAATCATAATAACAACCTTGTGCAGTATATGTGGATCATAAATCACAGAAGTCTTAGTAGAAAAAGAACATACATGCTCCTGGTCTCATCCTTGGTAAGCGGTGGAGGTAGATGGGAATCAAATTCAACTCTTCTGATTCCAAGCCTCTTGCTCCTTCCATGATCACAAGACCAAGGCATTATTATTATCTGTCCCCAGCAATAACTTGGGAGAGTGGTAGCGAGGACAGTTGTTAACACACAGACTCTGGAGCCAGATACTCAGCTTAAATCTTACCTCTGCTACTTTCTATCTACGTGACATTAGAAAATTGTTGAAGTTTCTGTGTTTCAGTTTCCTTCTTTAGAAAATGGGATAATAATAGTATCACATGGATTGTGAGTATTAAATGAACTAATTCATGCAAAACACTTCGAGTGATGTATAGGGCACAGAAAGCACCCTATAAACATTGGAAATAATTAATACTACTGTTCTTTCGATGCATATGTAAGGGATGTGTAGAGTGTCCTGATCAAGCTCTTAATATTAAAAAGCAAAAAATCACTAGATAACTTGCTTTTTGTCATCTTTTATTTTGTTCCACATTGACAGTAACATATGGTATTTATCATCATCAATTTTATTATAACTACAAAGATTAATTCTCCATAATTCCTCTTGTGTTCAGGGTGAGAGACATTAGTAATCAATTACAGTCTCCTCTAATCATCCTCACGGACTGCTTGGAAAAAAGCAACTAATCTCTCTCTCAACCTTTGCCCTCTTTCTCTCTCTGGATACATTCTTCTGTTGCTTACCATTTAATCATCATAAAATAAATCCTTTTCTCATTAAAGAACAAATTTTTATCTTCTCTAGAGATCATTATTTACTATTAGTAGCTTTCTACTAATGAAGCCAATCCTTTCACTGGTTTACTTTTAACTGCCTATTTTATTCTGTGGAATGTTCCCATAAAAATTGAAATCATTTGTTCTTATTCCCATTCTTCAGTTGAGCAATGTGTTTTGTTTGTGTTATCTGCAGCATACTAAAGTTAGAATCTTTCTAATTTTGAAACAATGCTTTTTATGTTAATTTTACTCCAATCATTTTTTAAGTGTGTCACGTTAGAAACTCTTGACAGAGGATGGAACAAGGCAGAGTCTTTTTTCTGGCTTTCATAGGTATGGCTCAATGGAATTGCATTTTAGTTATAACTTTTCATATTGGAATATTTTCTAAAAAATATGATTCAAAATGTGCTATTAATAACTTTAATGCAGCACCCCAAAATGTACCTTTCTTATGACTGTAAACTTTGACAAGCATGTGGTGAGGAAGAGCACAATCTTTAGGATGAGCTTACCATGACCTAGCTTGGTGACCTTTAGCTTCTCTGGATCTTCCTTTCCTTCTTTAACAGTTATAGGACTGTTGGAAGCATTTAAGTAAATTTTATATGTGTTACCGGTCAGAGTATGTTAGAATAGGCTGAGAAATAATCTAAAATCTCTATGGCTTAACACAACAAAGGTTTATTTCTCATTTGCACAAAGTCATCTGTGGTTTGGGGTAGGCCTTCAGGGCAGCTGACCTCCATGCAGCAGCTCAGCAATTCATGCTGCTTGAATCCTGTGGCTCAGCCATCTGGACAAGAGGCCTCTACTTTGCTGCAGCAGGGAAAGGGAGAGTCAGGGGGACTGGCATGTGCTCTTCCCTGCCACCGCCCAGAAGTGACACACACCGCTATATGAGCCTCTGCCTAACGGAAAGAAGCTCCATAATGAGGAGAGATGAAGGAATGCTTTCTGAGCATCACTGGCTCCGCCCCAGAATGTAAAGCCATTGCAACAATTCTGGCCACAGGGTAAGAAACCAATCCATGTTGGCTATTATTGTTATCCATGGAATAGCCAAGTATGGAGCTAAGGAGTCATGAACCAGGCTGTGGCCAAAGACAGTTGTTAGGTTGTTATGGAAGGCGATTAGGAAATGAATTTGCATGTTCAGAGCAAGTGTCACAGGAAAATCCTGCAGGCCCAGATTGGGGTTCTCATCCCTGTCTTGCTTTAAATTAAATTTACCTTCACCAGTTCTGCTACCTAAAAATCTTATATCATCTGACCAGTCTTTTTACCTTTCCATAATTCAATTATCTCTCATCTGAATAAAGGAGATAATTATAGTTCCTTCTTCAGAAGGTGAATATATTAATAAATAGCAAATTTATCTAGTGGTTTTAGATCACATATAGTAAGACCTCATTTCATTTTAGCTGTTATTACTCTCTGACATACAACTTTGGATATGCTCTTGATCCTTGTTTTCACTTTGGCATCTGCATCTTGAAGGCGTGATTGATACTATCTTTAAGAATGCCTTCAGACATTCTTATGAACCAATGAGTAATTATTTGTCTACACCTAAGAGTCCCTAGGCAGCAGGGTCTGTTTCTAACATCGCTAAGATTAAGTTCACAAGATTTCCAGCCTCATGCCTTTTCCTTCACATTGAGTCATTTTCCAATTTTCGGCATCACACCTGACTTAAGTTAAAAAATATTTTATTACATCTAGCCTCTACTTTATGTAGCTCCACAGCAAGTTACCATAGTTTTCATTCCATCCCTATTGATTATGTTAATTTGGATTACTGGCACCTTTTCTAAATGTACACCCCCATAGGTCCCATGGCTTATCACTCAGAAGAAGCCAATGACTGAACACTTCCTTCCTACTATAGCCTCTTTCACCAGTCTAGAAGCTAAAACTCAATTCAATGGCGAGAGCCTACTCCTCACTGATAGCCGTCATTATGCCAGAAATGTTGCCTATATGTCTAGACATATGAAGATTACTCTTTGCATTCCTTAAACATATGTTCAGCCCATCAGTTTGGAGATTCTGATACTTCACTTGCCAATCAGTGACCTGGTCTATGGCAACGATTGCATGTCAATTAGAGTTTGCCATAGAAATCTATCAGAATTAACTGAGCCTCTGGTTTAGGGCTGTGGTCCAGGTCTTTTCTGTCCTTGTCTTTGCTCTGTGAAGGCACCCATACTGTATGTACTGATGCTCAAGAAGTCACATGCATGTATATATGAGGGTACCATTGGCAGAATTGTGCCTTAAGAAATGTACTGCTTAATAAACTTCCATGATGAGATGTGTTGATGCTTAGGAAGCAGTAGAAGACATCCAACACATCAAAGCAGAATCCAGAAAAGGACAGTAATTTCTTTTATGGAAGATTTCCAGAGCTAGCACATGTAAAAAACATTCAGATTCTTAATAAATTAGAACTTGATTCAAATCCTGACTTCACTACCAAGTGTTTAAGTCATTTTCGAGTAGCGTTTTGACTCCTTTGGTCCTCTATTTTCTTGTTCATAAAATGGAAGCAAAAATATTAATAAGTTATAGTCAAGAAAATTAAATACTGTTAATCATATACACTTATATAGCTGTGTGACTTTGGGGAAGTCACGCAAACATTCTGTGCCTCAATCACCTCATTTGCCAAGGGGGGCTAATAACAGTGCCTACCCCATAGGATTATTATGAGGACTAAATAACATGTGTATGTGCCTAGAAATGTACCTTATACAGAGAAGGACTTATGAATATATTATTTATTACTATACAAATTTCCCAGGTTCCTTTCATAGAGCCATGAAATGTGATCTGAGTGTTATGACTCAACAACCAGGTTCTGGCCCAGGGCTGCTCTAGGTTGCAGTGAAAAGGAGCCAGAAAAATAGTCACTTCAGAGAACTTTTTATTTGAGTTTAATAATGATAGTTTGAGTTTTACCTACCAAACTCTTATGGTTCTACTGCTAACAAAATGAAACCACTTGCCAAATTCTTATAAAAATAATTAGAATCTCTGAGCCTCTGCTCGCTGTCCGGGTGGTCTTGAGTAAGTGACCACCCCAACTCCAATGTGCTCACATTTAATAGAAGGGACTGGATGATTTAATTTCTGAATTTCATGTACTCTAAAATTTACTGAATTTCTAGCACATACAAGACTGTCTCTTATTATTTGTTGTACATTTTAAGAAACAATTTTTAAAACCATAGTTTTGAAAATGTTTTAAAGTAGGAAAGATTAGCTTAGATTCTTGTGAATTAAATATTTATATGCATAAAAATATGGTTGGGAAGAAAAAACTGTAGGTCTATTTGTTACTGTATTATTATCTCAATTTCTATCATGCAGAGGTATTTATGAATTTCATATTTCAGCCTTTCCTACTCTTTTCTACTTTAAATAATTGTCTCTTTTTTATGCTTTTTTTTTCTTTATGAACTTCCTTTCATCTTTTTCCTTCTCTGCACCTAACAGATGCTCTAATACTCAGGCATAAAGCTGTATTACTTGATGAAAATGGAAAAGAGAAAGAGAAAACAGCAAGGTTCCTGACTTGCCTCATTGTGCTATTAGAAAATTTTGAAGGATTATTTGGGTTGCCTCCTGAAAAGGAAGGTCTAGGTCAAGTATTAGTGACTCTCTGCTTTTCTTTGTGAAATTACAATTCAGTGAGGTAGGTTCTTGGAAAAAGACTCCTGGCTCATTGTTTTTGTTTCTGTCATTGAAAGTTTTTCAAAAGCAACACAAAGTCCCTGAAAATCTAAATGTGATAGAGTTAAATTACATATTTTAAAGCCCAGTACTACAATTATGCTAATGTAATTAAGCTTCATGAATATAGTATGCAAATCAAATTGTCAAGAATGATACCAAATAGAATTGTTCTTAAAGACAGAATGGTTTGATTCTGAAATTCTTACAAGGATCACTGTTTCATAAATTCCTAAGCAAAATATCATTTTTCAATGATAAAAATGCTTCAAGCACATCATTATCAATATTTAGATAATTTGCACATTTTCTTCTGGGAAGTGACACATTTTGACATAAAGAGGAGAAAAAATTATATCTGTTTGCAACAGAAAGGTTTAAAGTTTCAATATCTGGAAAAGGTTTAGATATTATATCTTAAATATAAACAGGCTTTTCTCCAATTGCAACATAACTCGATGCATCACATTTTATGAAAAGCAGTTTAAGCAGAGATATTTTATGTAGTGTTGATTTTTATCCCAATAAATATAGTCACAAAAAAGCTAGTTTGAGCCATGACCTGAAATCCCTCAGTGGTTATTATATAAAGATTATGAGGAAGCCATTTAAAGGGCTCATCGAGGAGGGAGCTGACAACACCCTAGGTCTTGTTCCCTCTGCCTTGGGCCTTCCTGCCTTCCTTGCCCCAGGCCTTGTGTCTGGCTGTTTGCTGTGACCCCTCTTCTGCTGGTTACCTATCTGACCTTCCCGTGTCTAAGCCTTCAGAGAACTAGCCCAGAACAGAAAGATGAAGGAAATAAATATGAACAGAAAGGACTGAGTTTTTTGTTTGTAATCTTTTACATCATAGGATTATAGAATGAACATTTGCTTGTTTCAGAAAAATAAGCAGCAGAGAAAACCAAAGCAAATGGGGAAAAAAGAAAACTTAAACCCTGTAACCCCTCCACCAACAAATCACCTTTGCTAACATTTTAGTGTTCTATTCAAACCTTTTGTTACTTTTAAACCCAATACATGTGCATTTATACAATTTTGTATTTTTCTTTTTCTTAACTGAAAATAATACCCTAAATATTTTCCCGGGTCATTCAAAATCATTTATAATGTCAACATACCATTCTGCCATAAGGGTGTATCCTGGTTTACGCAACACTGCCCCAGCATTGGACAGTGGGTATAAGGCTGGTGCTGATGAACTGCTCCTGGGCTTCAAATTTGTATTTGGGAGAGAATAAAAATGGCAAGCAAGAAATCAACCTTCCATTACTTAAAAACTTTTTTCCTCTATTCATCAAATGGAAAATGCTTTGAAATGACCCATCCAAAAAAATTTGAAGTAAAAGTGGTTTTTTAGGTAGACCAAAAGTTTTATTAATAGGTAAAACCTGTGACTTCCACTAATGTTTAACTGAACTCTGGATTTCACTTTGAGAAGAAGAATTAAACTTGTTATGGATAATATTATCTCCTCAACCAAAAGCCATGATTGATTAATGACAGTGGGTGGTATTTGAATTAGTAACTCTGCATTACCTTAATTTAATAAATGGATGTGCTGGCACTGAGCTTATATTGATTAATTTCTGCCAAATGATCATGGGATTGCATACACTGGCATCTCTCCCCCAACCTTAAGTTTTGCAGTAAGATTATTTTTAGGGTGAGTCACACACTGGCTAGGGATCTGTACCCATTAACAGCTATCTGACCTTTATGTGAGAAGATAATGCCTCAAATGGTGATTCCTTTGTGATGTAGCATCTTTTTTATCCATGGGTTCCCAGAGACTTCTTTTCATGGTTTCTATTAACATTAAAACCTTCACTTTAATTTACTCTAGGCTATTTGTGGCTGACAATCCTAGAAAGACCTCCTTTCCAAAGACACTAAGTATGGTATTAAGAGTTTTAAATTCTACCAGTGTCATTGTAAGCATAGCCTGCAGATGGGGATGTGGGAAGCAGGTGACATCAGGCAAATAGTATTGCTTCTTCTGCGTGAGATCTCCAGCCCTGATTTCTCTCCTGAGCTCCTGCCTTATACAGCCAACTACCTGCTGCCCATTTATTCTGGGTTGGCTCTCTGAAACCTAACAGCCAGTGACCCCAAACTAAAATTTATCATCATTAACACCTCAACTGCCTCTTGATTGCTTTTCTCTGTTTCAGTTGGTGGCTTCACAGCTGGTCAATCACCTCAGAGAGAAAGCTGGGGTTCCTCTTACCCCCTTAATCCTTGTACTTAATCAGATTGAAAGTACAGACATTTCCAACCCCTACGTGTTTCTCCAGTCTGTCCTTTCTCTAAATGCTCTATTCTAGGCTTGTTTCATCACTTGATTGTACTATTTTAACAGGCTCTTAACTAGTTTTCATATTTTTAGATTTTTCCTCTTTAAATCAGTAGCTCCACAATGACTTTCTGAAATGCAAATCTCATAGCTCTGGGACAAAACCCTAAATCTCGCCAACCATCTGTGCTATATTTCTCAAAGTATGGTCTTTTAACCACCTACTTAATAATCACCTGGGGGCTGGGGTACTGTAAAAATGCAGAATCCTATACCAAAGGCCTAAGCATCAGATTCCAATGGGGGCAGAGTCCAGGGACCAGAATCATAAACAAGCTCTCAAGGTGATTTTCTAGACCCAAAGGTTCTGAACCAGTGGCTCACCTACAGGATGAAATTCAAGTTCTTGCTCCAATCTGGTTCTTGCCTGCTTTTCTGGCCCAGGAAGAGTGAACTGCTTGCAGCCCCCTAGCGATCCTGGCTGGCTGCCAGGTGCTTGCCTTTGCTCAGCACTCTGTAAAGTGCTCTTTCCCACCTTCTTTGCCTAACTGATCACAGTCACAGTCAGGCTTGGTGTCTCTGCTAACTTTGACATTCAGAATGTGGTCCTCAGGCCAGCAGCTTCCATACCACATGGGAACTTCTTTAAAAATGTGGGATCTCAGGCCCTACCCCAAGTGTACAGAATAAGGATCTTCATATTGACAAGATTCCCAGGCAATCTGCATGCACAATTCTGTTTGAGAAGTTCCACTTTGGGAAAATTTACTAGATCTCTCCAGTTGAACAAAGTTGGGCTTTTTGCAAAGCATTCAGAGTACACTCTGTGTACACATCTGTCTCTTTCACCGAACTGTGGGTTCCTGGAGGGCAAGAAATCTTTCTTATCATCTCTGTATTTTCAGCCCTTCATATTGTCGCTGGCACATGGAGCAGTTCAACAAATGTTTGTTTATTCAAACTGAACTCACCTACAAGTCAGCCTGGAACTGAAAAACTGCATCCCTAATGAAATGTCCTTTTGCACAGCTTGGTTGTACTTTCATTTTGGATGCTCTTGCTTTTGGCTGAGCTGATACTGTTTTTGCCTCCTTTTTCTAAATTCACAGATGGTCTCGAGCATTTCCTCACAGAGAGTGGATTGCTGCCTGATGTGGATTGCTGTGGGCCAGGCAGCTGGGCTTCCCTGTTGGGTACCAGCCAGGCCCTGCTGATTGAAGCTCCCTTCAGGGACTGCGTACTTATTTCTCCTTTCTGGAGAAGCCTCTTATTCAAGTTCAGGTGTCTGTGTGGTGGAAGGGAGCTTCTCGTTTCTCAAGATTTTGTTCTATCATCACACATGCCTAGGTTACTGAAGTTGCTTATGCTGTTTTCAGTTCCAAACTCTTTAACATGAAACCTCCATGACCTGACTCCAAAATAGCTTGCTAGTCATTCTTCATCCTCTCCCTCACGGACCATTAGGCTGCAAACTACATAAAAGCAGAGTGTGTCTGGTTTTGCTCAACATTGTGTCTCCTAACCTCTAGCACAGCACCCGGCATATGTGTGGAATGAATGAATAAATGAATGACATATATTGAAGTGCTAATGTGAGGTAGAGTCTCAGGTATTTTGTCCCATATACTCTTTATATCCTTCTGTATTCATTTATTTATCTGCAGGAAGTATAATTTTTTGAGGCATATTATACTTTAGAGGAATCTGATTCTAATCTTTTAACATCAGCAGTTTTTATAATGCTTTTTCATCCAAGAAATGCTTTTTTAAAATTTAAATTAAGTTTCCCCAAATATTAATTAAGTCATTAATTTAACATGGTTTGAAGCCCTAAAGAAGAACCATAGTCAGATGCTATGACATGAAAAATTATGAATTGGATTTGTCTCACACATACTTTTTGGATGTTTTTTTTGTCTTATGTAATTTATATTTGCTTTGGATAGGACATGCAGTCAATAGTCTGCCATAGGGTTTAATATTCCTGATTATCGTACATGCAGCCTGCTTCTCTCAGTATCTTTTTTTACTTTCAGTATCTTTTGCGTTAAGTTTAAACCCATAATGTAGAAGACAACACACTGGCTTTAGAGTCAGACCACCTGTGTTCCAACACAAGCTCTGGCAATTACTAGTTTTAAGGTCTTAGGTAAATCATTGACACATTTTTATATGTAAGACAGATATAATATCAGTACCTATCTAACAGGATCATAAGAAATTAACAAATTTATATTATTATTGATCACATACAACCCTTTGCTGTTCCCCAAATATCTCTTGGGCTCCTCTTATTCCTTTCCTTTTGTAAAAAATGTAATGTATCTGCATGAAATGTTCTTGTTAACTTTTTCATGAAGGCTTCCTACATCTCCAGAGTCAGAATTCGTCAATTCTATATCTGCCTTTTCAAATCACACTGTCTACTCCTTGTCTTAAAAATTCTCATGTTCTACCCCTTACTGCATGTATATATGTCTGTTTCCTCTGTACATTGAGCAACATGAGGGCATATCCTATGTCTTGTTCACCTGTCTCCCCTACAGCACCCAAATGCCTTGCACAAAAATATTAATAATACATAGAAACTATATATAGAATTTCAAAATATGTTGGTTAAAAGCATGGAGTCTGGGGCTTTTTACTGGCTCCCTCACTTCCCGGCTGTCTGATGTTGTCCATCTTCACTAATCTCTCGAAGCTTAGGTTTTTTTAGCTGTGAAATTGTGAAATGGGGATAGTAATAAACCTATCTCTGAAAGATACATGAGCATTAAATAAATTAAAAGACTAACTCCTACTAAAGTTCAATACTTTACATATTCATTTTTATATTCATTTTTATCTTCCTATTTTCTTATTATATATTTACCAGCTGCCAAATGAGCAACAATTGAAAAACTTGGCAATGCTAATCCTCTCTCACTATTCAATTTCACTGAAATTCATAACTGATGCTGGAGAAGAATAGCTGTTGAAGGAAAAGGTTTACCTCAAAACCACAATTTTTTTTTTTTTGATGGGGAGTTTAAGATGCAGGAGGTAACTTAACCATTATGGTATTTTGGCTGCAGTTCATGACAAATAAACCTGTTATGGGTAATTTATGTTGAAGCTGTTCATGTCGCATGGAAGAGGGTTCAATTTGCGAAGCACATACTTCTTTATTACCAGATGATTCATTGGAAATCACAGTTTGTGATGATCTGCCTAGTGGAAGGGTTGTTGGTCGTAAAAACATCATAGAAGAAAATTCAACGATGAATATTATTTATACCAAAGACATACATTTGTATTAGCTGCACACATCCCAATGTGTGTGCATTAAAATTATGACAGCACTGACAATTCAAATAAGACCTGAGGAAGGGTGAGCGTCAGCATTTCTGATAAGCTGTACAAGATAGCAGATTTTGATACAAAAATGAGCTCAGCGGCTCATATACCAAAGGATACCTTCTTTAATAACAAGGCTACATTTTCTGAGACATTACTATTAGCAAGGGGAATAAAAGAGAGAGAGGTAAAATGAAAGGCAAAAAAGTAAAGAATGGCCTTTTATACCGGATATCTCCAACTTCCTGAATTATTTCCCTGTGGTTCTGTATGCACAGGAAGCAAATTAACTCACTTGTGTCCCATGGGTACCATCGAGTGCCCTCCAGAAGCAATGCTGTTAAAAAAGATTATGATACTTGTTACTAACAGTCTTTACTTTGCAATTAGATAGCTTATATGAAATGTGTGTCCTCTGTATATACAAATGTTTCTCTTTTTAGACTTTGAAAAAAGAGACTTTGATAAGCAGTGTTTTCTCTTTGTTAATTTTACTTTTTTTTCTTTTTTTTGAGACAGAGTCTCACTCTTTTGCCCGGGCTAGAGTGAGTGCCATGGCGTCAGCCTAGCTCACAGCAACCTCAAACTCCTGGGCTCAAGCAATCCTTCTGCCTCAGCCTCCCAAGTAGCTGGGACTACAGGCATGCGCTGCCATGCCCGGCTAATTTTTTCTATATATTTTTAGTTGTCCGATTAATTTCTTTCTATTTTTAGTAGAGATGGGATCTCGCTCTTGCTCAGGCTGGTCTCGAACTCCTGAGCTCAAACCATCTGCCCGCCTTGGCCTCCCAGAGAGCTAGGATTAGAGGCGTGAGCCACCGTGCCTGGCCTCACCTCAGCTTTTTAATATAAAAGTAAATGGTCATTTTCTGGAAAAAAATATAAACTCAAAGTTGTGCAAAATAAGAACAACAAAAAAAAACCTTTAACTTTACTCAAAAGGAAATTTAAACAATAATGCTGCTGATATTTAGCTTGTGCAAGAAGCTGGAATTCTGGTGCAATGCACTTACCATTTTTAACATCAAATCGATTGTGACTTTTGGTTTTGATGGTGACAGGCACCTGACTGACAAAGCTAAGTAGCAGCAAACGGAATCCTGGGATTCCACGTGTAGCTTTGCCTGATGAGGGTGGCCTTGGATCAAAGGGCACAAGATTTCTCCAAGACTCCTCAAATTGAATCCATGCCACATGGTTTCTTTTGCACTTGTATTGGGAGGTCACCCATACCCCAGTCCGCATATTCTTTGCTTAGCAAAGAAACGTCATTATTTCAGATAAATCATCTGCTTTTGCAGTGTACCCACAGGAGCTCACAAAATAGGAATTCTTGGATGGTGCAAGGTTTTCACTAAGAGATGAAAACAAGCCACTGGCTGCGTTGGGAAGCAGCAGCAATTTTATCCAGCCACATGCTAGAGAGAATGGCGGAGTTATCATTTTCCCTGACCTTCCTCACACTACTGGAAGAAACGCCAGCGTTTCTGGAGTAGAAGTCAACATGCTACACAGACACTACTTGAATTTCTGCTGCACCGCCTGAATGTCTTCCACTTCTCCAAGCAACAAGCCAACCCAACAGCCTTGCTGATTTCTCTTCTTCAGCTACTTTGGAAGTTGTCTGTTCTACTTATATTCCTTAGTGGTTATCCTTGAAATATTAACTTGACTTAACTTCCTAGAATTTATTGATATTTTACCTTCCTCCCAAATAACGCAAGAACCTTAGCATACTAATTCCTATCACCACCGCCTCCTGCCATGCAATTGTCTAGTATTTTAGTTATACTGTGTTTGTACCAACACAGATCATAGTACCATTATTACTTCCTTTTAAAAAAACAGCAAATATGTATGTAGATTTATCCAGAAGTTTTCCTAATTTCTTTGGCCATTTTTGCTTTTTTCTCCCATATCCTTCCTCTGAGTTCAGTTGCCTCTAGTAGATTTTCAGTGGTGAATTGTCAATTTTTTTTAATGAAAATGTCTCTCTTTTGCTTTCACTTTCAATTAATACTAGTACAGAATTCTATGTTGGCAGTTATTCTCCTTCAGATCCTGGAAGATCTAATACTAGCATTTTCTCAACTTTCTTCTTGTTGAGAAACCTGCTCTGAATCTGACCAATATGTCTTTTCTCTCTGTTTTTTACTCTGTCTTTGGTGTATTCTGTAACTTCATGGACAATGCATCTAAACATGGATTTGTTTTTATTTATTTCTTTATTGTCATTTTTCAAGGATATAATATGCTGTTATTAACTAGCCACCATGTTATACAATAGATCTCTTGAACTTACTCTTCCTGTCTAACTGAAACTTTGTATTCTTTGACCACCATCTCCCCAACCCTCCCTCTACCCTCAACATTAGTTTAGCAACACCATAAACAACATAGTAGGAAATTGACCGTAAGGCTTCCGCGTTAAAGCAAATCCAACTTCTAGTAAAATGCCAGACTTTTAAAATTCAGTTTTCTTCTCATTAACAAAAGACCATTATTGTCTAATGTCATTACGGGATGGACAGACATGAATTGTCCCTTCAGATTGGTTGCTGCATTGGGCGGAGAGGCCCAGTCTGTTAATATATTATTAGCCAATATATTATTATTGGCTTTAATATATTATTATTGGCTTTGAACAGCGGGGTCCCCGACAGATCTCATTGCAAACCCTTTCTGCGCTCCCACCCTTCATGCCTCCCTTGTTACATTCTTGGTCTTACTTTGTGCCCTCATAGAAGCTTAGTGAGAGCCTGGGCCAAGTCATATACTTGATGTGAAACATCACTTATGGTGCCAAGCCCATCGTAGGAAGTTTAAAAACATCTGTATATTTATATGAACTCATTTATAACTGGAGCTATTAGAATTAAATCGACGGGAGTTGCCTTTTCACACCTATTAGACTAGGAAAAATTAGAAAAATGCCACGTGTTGGAGTGATAGGTTTGAGGGACTCTCATGCACTGCTGATGGGAAGGTAGACTGGGGCGATTCTGAAGAACAATCTGACGTTACTGTCAATCTAAACATATCAAACCTCAGAGCTCCACTCCTAGGCATATAGCCCAGAGACATTCTCATGAAGCTCCACGTGACGATGCGCAAGGAAAGAACCTCAGTAAATACAGCGGTGGGGAGGTGGAGACTGTCTGCATGTCCATCCCTGCAAAGTGGGCGGGCAAAGGTGGGGGTCCATAGCATGGAGTTCCCTGCAGCTCTCAGAGTCAGCAGCTTTTTCTGCACACAAAGCAACACGGATAGATGTTCAAAGCATAGTGCCGAGTGAAAAATGCAAGAAAGGAAGTGAAATATTTAATGCAGTATCATTTATGTAAATTTTTCAAAACCCACATACAAAACAATATACATTTTGCAAGATCAGACTCGAGCCAAAAGATACAAGGATACAAGATATATGAGGATGGACTAGCTCTGGGAGAAGAAAATGGAAGAGAGAAATGAGGACAACAATGAATAAATTAATAAATATATATAAAAAAAGGGGGGGCCACGCACAGGCCATAGATGAGAAACCATATAGTCAGGTGTATGATTAACTCTCAACACCTGATGGTGAAAAAAATAATAATGAGAAGAAAGAAACATTTGTTCAGTTTGGAGTCTCATTTTCTCCTTGAATTTTTGCCTGGTCAGGTCAGCCTCGTGTTTTTTGTGGAATCCTGTAATTCTTATTTTAAGGTGTCCTTTTACTCTAACTCAGTGGCAGGCCATTTTATCGCAGAAGTTGTGTTTTATGTGTTTGTTCATTGTTACATGACTGCGGCAAGATGCAGCTGAAAGAGCATAGATTTTGGGGTCGGATGAGGCTCTTCCACTGTTTGACCTTGGGCAGGTCACTTCATCTTCTGAGCCTCAGTTTCCCTGTTTGAAAAACAAGAGCAAGAAGACCTCTGGGGTTGTTGCAAGGACTAAATGAGAAAATCTGGATGATTTCTGGTACAGTGCCTATAGTATTATTGAATAAATGCTAGCATCTTCTCTTTGATTGTACTTTCTATGGTCTCCAACACATTATAGGTGTTCTGTCAAGATTTTTTGAGCAGAAACTAACTCATGTTCACCAGAGACTTGAGCAAAAGATGATGGCTTTAGCTCTAGCTAAAAAAGAACTTCCATACAGCGTTTTTTTTTTTAAAAAAAGCATCAAGATAGTATCTGAGCATAGTTGTGAAATATTCTCCTTTGAACACCTTTGGAAAGGAATTCTCTGCTTTCACTTGAGCCCACCCCCCACCCTCCTCCCAGCTCTATTTCTCTGCGTTCAGTCTTGAGGACTCTGTGATTTCTCACTCACCTCCCTCCCTGCTGGTCCTGGGAGAAGTGCTCCACGTATTCAAGTTGATTTCTCTCTCCCTTTTGTTCTCTGCTGTCTGTTAGAGAGACCATAACTTAACATGAGGCTCGATGATTATCCCCACGCCCGCTGCCGAGGGAGGAAACCCTGACACTGCACCACAGACGGTGGTGATTTTCTGAGGCCTTTAGGTTGATTGCATTCATCTTAGCAGCAGGTTACACACGCTGTAAAATTATCCAGCTGCTTTTCTAAAACCTTGCATTCAACCTGAGAGTCTTTAAAAGCTTTCACATTTTGAACGTTTTTAAATCCAGCAGATTTGGACAATGCAACTGACTCACTGTGCTTTGGGCGGTTGTTTTTACCTTCCTATGCCTTGTTTTTCTCATCTAGGAAACGGGAATGATCTTCAGCATGGCATGAACACCCAGAGGGATGGGAAGTATGTAATGTGCCCTAAATAGCAGGTTTAACAGATGCAGTCCCACTCTCTCGCGGTTATAGCTCCCGACCCACTGCAGGAAGACACCTGTGTTGTCTCACCACTTCCAGCCAACGGGAGCTCACAGATGTGTGCGCTTACCTCTTTAAAGCAATCCAGTCCTCTCTTTGAAATAAGCTAACCTACCCAGACACTACGAGTATAAAGTAGGGGAAAACAAACCTCTTACTAAAATGTCTGCAGTACAGAAATGTTATGGCTCATCTTCTATGTATGGGGATACTACCTATTTTATTGTCTAGTTCTCATTCTAACTCTTCTTAGATACAATAGGCTAAGTTGTGCTGCAGTAACAAACAACCCCAACAAACCAAGGGCTTGGCACAGCAAAGATTTATTTCTTGTTCATGCTACATGGCCTGCAAGCATCAGAGGGGGACCTGTGCTCATTGTGGTTACTCAGGAACCCAGTTGATAGAGACTTCATCTCAGTGTGGGCTTCCAAGGTAACCATGGAAAAGGAAAAGGACTGTGATACATTGTGCACTGGCTCTTAACATTTCTACCTTGAAGGAGCTTCAGGCAAGGCTTGATCCAGGACACAAACAAGGCCATTATGCTCCTTCTTTCAGATCAACTTCCTCTCACTTATCTCCATTCTCAAGTTCTGCTTAATAACATCACAGTACTCAATTCAGCAGAAGAGGCAAGGTCGTTGTGAATAGTTCCCACACAGTTCCTGGGATTCCCTCCCCCATTACCCTGGATGGGGTAATATGGCCATCTCAAAGTGATGACCGTGGCTGGGGGAATACAGTTCAGTATTGACTTGGTGTAGGTCATCCCCTCTTCTGGGAGCAGGGCTGCTTCCATACAATAAAATGCAGGACACCCAGTTAAATTTGAATTTAAGATAAACAACAACTTTTTTTCGTATCAGTAAGTTCCAAATATTTCATGAGAGACACTTACACTAAAAACATTCATTGTTTATCTGAAATTCAAATTTAACTGCGTATCCTGTATTTTTATTTACTAAAACTGGCAACCTTTTATGGAAACCCCTTCCCAAACCACATGTAAGGAAAGGGTGGTTCTTCCAATGCAAAACTGGTATGCCGCACTATCAGAATGAAGGACAATTTCTACTGAGTGGCATAAACCACAATTGCTCACTATAGTAACTATGTTAGGGTTGAATGGGCGTAACACTCCCTCTAGGTGTATCTGTGTGATATAGTCCTGAAAACAATACCTTACAATGGCATGACACTGCTCCAGTTATGGATTACTATATAACAAACAGCTCCAAAATTTAGTTGCTTAAACCAGTCATTTATTATCTCTCATGGTCTTATGGGGTGACTGGGCTGAGCTGTTCCTGCTCAGCATCTCTTACACAGTTGCAGTCGAATGTCAGCTGGGCTGTCTGTCATCATCTGAAGGTTCTACTGGGATGAATGTCCAAGATGGCTGACTGAGGTGGCTGGCAGCGATGCCGGCTGTTGGTGCGAGCTCAGCTGGGGTTGTCAACCAGAGTGACTACACATGGCCTCTCCATATGGCTTGGGCTTCTTGCAGCATGGTGGCTGGGTTCTGGTTCCAGAACAAGTGTTCCAACAAGTCCAGGCAGAACCTTCAGGACTTCTTATGCCTTGGTCTCAGAAGTCCCAAAGCATTACTTTGGCCTTTTTAGTCAAGCAAGTCACTGAGGCCAGTCTAGATTCTAGGGGAGGGGAATTAGACTCCATCTCTTATGCAAAGAGCATCATGTGTGTACAGGGAGGGGATGAGCTGGTGGGATATTACATTGTGTACATGAAATCACTTACATTTTATGTGCACAATGGATTAATAATTTAAGCCTCACATCAACTCTATTGGGTGGAAACGGATTCTGCTTCATTTTCTACATGAGAAAACCAAGTCTTACTGGAGTTAAGGCACTTGCCCCAAATTAAAGAGCTGGTAAATGGCAAAGCAAGGACTAGAACCCATGTCTTCTGATTCTAAGTCAATGTTATTTCTTTCTCCGTTGCAGCCTAGTTATCTCCTCTTTGGAGTGGTGCAGCCACCATACGAGGGTTTGAGAATGAAGACGGAAGGAAGGAAGTTCTAGGGAATAATTCATATTCTCCTGATTCATGGGAGTTTCCTGCCCCCTGCTTGTATCCTATTTCCTGGGTCTCCTCTAGGGTAATTTAAGATAAAAGGTAAAGAACTTCTTAGACTAAAATAATTTGAAGCCAATTATGGTGTTGAGGGCTATGACAGTTTGGATTATTATTTCATAAATATTCACTCCTGTTTCCCCTCCCTTGGGGTATGGTGTGCCTCCTTGCTCCATCAATGCTTTGCCCAAAGGGATGTTAGCCGAGGTTCCGTGCTCAAAGATTTGAAATGTGTTGTGTGGTTGGCCTTACTCTCTTGTGCTTCTGCAACCACCCATGAGAAGAACCTGCCCCCGTAGCCAGCTAGTTCAAAAAAGATGAGAGACAGTTCAAACAGGCTTAACCCAACTGACACTTAGATCCAAGCTTAGATGAGCCCAGCCCAAGCTCAGCCTAGACCAGTGGTTCTCAACCAGAAGTGATTTTGCCTGCCAGGGAACATTTGGTAATGTCTAGAGACATTTTTTGGCTGTCACAGCAAGGAGGAGGATGCTATGGGCATCCAGTGGGTGGAGGTCAGGGATGCTGCTAGCATCCTACAACGAGCAGGACATCTCCCCCCGCCATAAAGAATTACCCAACTCAAAATGACAATAGTGCTGAGGTTGAGAAGCCCCAGGACGAAAGGAACAAACCTCCAGCCTACCTGTGGACACAGGAGCAAAAATAAGTGATTTCTACTTGAAACCTCTGAGTTTGGGGGGGGAGGTTTTGAATGCAGCATTACTGTGGCAGTAAAGGACAGATACAATGGCGAATGTGAGAACCAGGTTTTATAAGGCAAGCTCAATAAACGGCTCCTCCCGGCTAAAGTGTGCAATCTCCTGGCTGGCTCTGGTCCACAGTCATTTCTTCCAGCAGCGGGTGGTCAGATTCGCACTAGTTCTTAGACACCCTGGGAGAGGAAGGCACCACCTTCGACCCGGCGGGTTCCTCCCTCAAGCTTCATGTCAGCTTCTTTCTTGCCTTCTGACGCCCTTAACGACTCTCTGCCTCATAAAACCTGCCCCTTCCCCTCTCTGTCACATTCGATTTGTCTGAAGAATTTTCTCCAGCTGGTTATTAGTGCTGGTTTTCTCCTGCAGAGAAGCTCAGCCTTTTCTCTCATCATTCCAGGCTAGACTCGCCAGCCCTGAGAACCACGTGCCCTGATGGTGACTCCAACACTCCAAGGAAGCTAATTCATTGTGTCCTTGTCCAGAAAAGATGAAAAGTGCTCCTTTCAGTCCTCCATAAAATCCCCACATCCCTTAGGATCTTTCCAAACTGAGAAAAGAATCGGTTCTGACTAATCTACACAGAAGACATTGTGGAAACATGTTTGTTTTATCTACCGAACATACAATCCCGTTTTATACGGCTAACTTTTTTTACCCACTTTGAAGGGTTTTTAAAAATTGAGGTTTAATTTTTTCATATAGAAAAATGCACAAATCTGAAGGATACAGCTTGATACATTTTTCCATCCATATACACCTGTGTAACTGCTACCCAGATCAAGATCTGGAACATTCCATCACCTCAGAAAGTCCACTTGTGCCCATTTTCAAGCAGTCACTACCCCCATCAAGATAACTTCTATTCTGTCTTTTATCACCAAAGATTAATTTGGCCTGTTGTCAAACTTCATATAGGTGGAATCAGACGGTGTATCTTACAGGATGCACTCATGTGTGTCTGGCTTCTCTCAGTCAACGCAATGCTTTGAAATCCATCCATGTTGATGGATGTGTCAGAGGATTCAAAATGGCTTCTTCCACAGGGAAGAGGATTTAGTACAGTGTCTACCACTGATATTATTTCAGGAATCCATGAATGGGTAAAAGAGAGAATTAAGGACTTCTGGGAGAGATGGGGACTTTAACACAGGCATCTGTTACATCTAATAAATATTTCCTCCCCTCTACCTGCCCTCACTCCCACGACAATGACCAACACTGAGAGGAGGAAAATCTATGCTGGGTTTTAGATACTAGGAATGGATTCACCTGTTTGGAAGACACTTCAAGGAATTTCTGCCAGAGCAGAAATAGATGAGATGAGATGGGTCTGAAGGTGCCATGGAAGGCAGCCTCCCTCTCCCCGTCCCGAAAGGAGGAGAGAAGGCTGTGAGACAGGCAGAGACACCTAAAGCAGAAGCATGTGTGGTGGTTGGGCTTCCTCCAAGACTGGAAGGCTGCCACGATCACAGAAACTACAAGGAAGGCACCTCCCCAGCCCTGGCATCCAAAACAAATAAAAGTCCTCTGAGATGGGCTATCCTCTGAGGCTGGTTGTCTGGCCAAGCAAGAAGCCTGGCACACTTACTAGTCTAAGCAGGTTGACTCTTCTTGAGTCAATTTTGATGATTTATCTTTTCCAGAAGAGCATCCATTTCATCCAGCTTTTCAGTTCACAAGCATGGACTCATGTGGTCTCACTATTGTGTTTTTAATCAACTGGAACATGATTTCAATAGTGTAGAATGTGGATATTGGACTTTCTGAGCTCTTGAACACCTGGGAATATCTTCCCGTTGCTGTACATGGGCAAACAGCAACTTGGCTGTGTGTCTAGCTGGGGTGGGGAACCTGTACCCCTCCAGATCCCCAGGTGTGGCCCCTCGACTGAATCCTAACGTCTGTAAAATTTGTAAAATCTGCAAAATTCGGATTTAGTCAAAAGCCCACACTCAAGGATCCAAAGGGCTGCATGTGGCCCCAAGGCCACAGGTTCTGTACCCATGGGAGGTTTCAGGCTTCCAGAACCCCAAAGCTCAACATTGTCTTTGATATCTAATGCCCAGGCTGACCTCTTCCCTTACCAGACAGCTTTTTCCCTGAGTATTTACAGAGATCTTTTCCTTGGAGTTAGGACTTTACCAGGAAACACATCTAGGTTTGATTTGCTTTTTGGGAATATTTTTTTCTGATGTGATTTGTACTCTTTGGAAACACCAATTCAGATTTTTCTTTAATTCGGGGACCTTTTTGTCTCGTATTGAATATTACTTCTGTTGCATTTGCTTTGGTATCTTGCGCACTGCACAACCATGCACATCTCATGGGGCCCAAGTCACACTGTAGACACTATGGATTTACATAACTTTTACAACTTTCCAACAGATAGAAGTAGAGTTTTAAGAAAGGGAGACCTTTTGCTGATTGTGTAAAGGTGCCCTATAGACTGGTGACAAGTGTCAGCCCTCTCGAGGTATCTTTCATCAATATTCCTTTCTGCAACCTGCAATTCCTTTCCCTGAGCTGCCAGTCCTGATGTCATTTCTGCAGATTATTTTTACATGTTTAAATTTGTAAATCCTCAATTTTCTGTTTTTTCCCAGAAATAGAAATCCCATTGCTAATATGGGATTATTCTTCTCTCCTGCCCCCATGCCTGTCCCCAAAACACTCCGCTAAGAAACCCAGCTCTCCTCATCCTTTACCTTGTGGGTTTTGAGCATTTCTGATGAGAAAGAGTGATAGGAAGTCCGTTCTAGGATAGGCGGATTAGACTCCAAAAGAGCAGGAGAGGCCCGAGTCTGCTTCCACCTGGTAGCTGATGTGCCATCACACTGGCAGTGCTCTCAGGGCACCCCATGGAGTAGAACTTGGCCAGCGGGAATCCAGCCAAGGACTCACCTGGATTGCAGTCCTGAGTCTTCACTGCCTTGGGCATGGTACATGCCTTCTCTGGGCCTTTCCTTGGGAGAGCAGAGCTGAGTCATTCTTGAAGCCTTTTCCACTCTCAGATCTGATGCTTGTGTGTGTCATTCAATGGTAAGAATAAAAACATTTTCAACAGATGCTACATAATCTCAATAGCTACCTTTTATTCAATGATATATATCAGAGGCGCTGCCCTAGGTGTTGTACATACACCGTGCCATTTAATCTTTACGACAGCACAGATATGTATATTACTATGTGCCTCATTTCATAAATGAGGGAAGTGAAGCTTGGAGAGGCTAAATGACACCTCACTGAAAAAAAAAATCAGTTAAGTCTCATTCCCATGACTTTATATGTGGTTTACCAGCACTAAGTGTAGTGATGAAAATAATGTTATTAATTTTCACAGTTATAGTTTTTTACACAAGAAAATATGAACACTAATTGTTTCACAAGACACTTCTTGCATCTTTCCCACACGTACGTTATACAATCACCATCTTCTTTCTTCAAGCTAGAGGCCTTTGATGATTTCCTTTTAAGAAAGCCTCTCTTAGTGATTTTCACTGTAGCCTCTTGATGAGTATTTGAGATGATTTTAAAGCGTAAACAGTGGAAAATGCGTTAATATCATTTCCTTTCCAGCCTCATTTGAAAATGAAAGGGAAATGTGTTTGGGGAAAAATTCACTTACAAGTTTGGCCAAATGCCCGAACTGCAAAAAGAGCTTGACAAACAGAACGAAGTTTTACTCTGTCTAAAATAAAATCCCCATCTCTCTGATTCTGCACTGGGGAAAGCTCTTATGGTGACCCGTTTGCTAATGATAGCCCGGACATCAATAATGGAATGTGAAAGACAATCTTCTAATCAATTTTTTTTTTTTTTGCTGGTTTAGATTAAAGCACAGAAAATGCCCAAATGCTCCATCTGCTTCCTCTAAGATTTCTGGTAGGCTGGAGCCCAATTATGGCTGCCTTATCCATTTTTAATAATCTACTTATGATCATGCAAACACAGGGTGTGATTATACCCGCATCAGCTTGTGTTTCAGAGCTCCCATTTCCATCCATAATTAATAAGCCACTCCGTGCATTGGAAGGGAGCTGCAGGAGAGATATGAGAGATTCTTAAGTAGGGTAGCTTTTTCAGTGGTTCTTTCATTCATTTTACAAACCTTCAGTGATGTCCACAATGTGCCCGGCGCTGTGAGACACACCAAAGGCAAAAGAGTAACACACACTTTTGCCCTCTCCCAGAGCTCTTGGACTACCAAGACATATATACAAGCACCTCCACTTGTAGTGTAACTCGTGCTTGTTTTTAACCCAAAAATTCAGCTGCTGAGACAACCAAGATGTTTTATGTTCCCAAACAATGAAGTATAGGATAATTAAGACCACTCTATTATTACAAATATAATTCTAGGAGGGCCTATTTTGGAACCCAGGGTTTTTACTTTTTTTTGAGAGGGAGTGAGCTATTCTGGGGAGGTATCAAATTTAGTAAGGAGGTTAGAAGAGAAAAAGATAAACTTACAGCCAGAGAGCCTGGGTTCGAGTCGCTGTTTTGCACTGTGTGACCTTAGACAAGTCTCTTCACCTCTCGGACTGTTTTTGCATTGCAAAAGGAGGAAACTGGTTTCCTCACCAGGCTTCTGTGGAATAATATGCATGAATGCATTGTAAGGATTGCAAAGTACTACATCAGTATAGTAAAGAAAAGTCAAAATCTTGCTGATCAGAAATATGATAAAAACCTCTTTGTCCTTATTTTTCTGATCCTGTCTCCCTGCCCAGTTCTCCCAGACAAATGTCACCTATGCTCTGGAAAGACCAAAGCCTTCACGTTACAGACTAGTGTGAAGTATTTTGCAATCCTCACAGTACAAGTTATTGTTCTCATTTGCAAACAATGCAAACTGCCTCTATAATTCTTAGCACAAAGGGGATACTCCAGGAAAGATATAGGGGACTCACAAATTTGCAGAAGGCTAGATAACTGAATTTAGTCTGTGTTCTATTATTATTTGCTGAAAATGTAATCGAAGCAATACTTTACTACTAATTCTCATTTTCAGTGTTATAGCTGCCAGACTTCCTTACATCTTTTATGGGACTCGTGTTAAGAATCCACTGTGCCCACCCTCCTATCCCAACATCTTCCTCACTGGGCCAAAGTGGTTCTCTCCTGCCATCTCAGAGGAAGCCTCCAGCTCTGCCTTCAAAATTCCCACTGATAGGCTTGATGGAAAATTCCAGCGATATATAATCTATGATTTATAGCTGAATGAAACCTACAAACATTAATCTCCAGCAGGAACTGAGCAGTATTAAATGAAGGTGCAGGCAACAAATGCCGTATATCCAAGGTGGGAGGGTCACTTTGATCATCCCTGGATCTGTTCCGAGAGGGTTCCCTATTTGGGCAGGTAGTGAGTGATTGGCATTGGGGAGGAGGCAGATGGGGAGAGTTCTGATCACATGCAGCCTGTCTCCGTCTGACCTCCCAGCCACATTGCTCCTCCTCAAGCATGTAAAGCACACCCTGTCTCAAAGCCTTTGTATAATACTGGACCTTCCTATTGGAATTCTCTTCCCCTGGGGGGCCACATGACATGCTCCCCTATTTTGCTCAAATCTCTGCTTAAATGTCTGTGAGCCTCTCCCTAACCACTCTATTTACAGCTGCAACCACCTCTCCCCACCATACACGCTCGGAACTCCCCATCTGACCTCTGTGCTTTATTTTTCTTCACAGCAGTGATCACTTTTTGCTATATCACTTCCTTTTGGGGAGGAGGTCTGTCCTCCCCCTCAAGGCGGGAATTGCCATCTATTTTGTGCACTGGTGCAATCCTCAGCACCTGGAACAATTTGGGGCAACTGTAGGCCCCCAGTAAATATTTGCGAAAGGAACAAATAAAAGAGCCATAACTTGCTTTTACGTATCATAATTCTATATGTCTATAACAATGATATATAAAAATACAAATTTCATGTACTTAAAATATGTTTAATATATTACAATATGCAATAGAATATATAGTATAGTTCATATATTAAAATAGCAATATCTACTTTATGTATCCTAGTTATATATGTCATAGTCTTGATATATAACTTAGAACTTGCTTTTCTGGCCTCCAGAACTGTAGCCCACTCTGAGGGTCCATCAGGGCCTTGTGGGCTGGTCCCTCTCCCTTGTGTCTGGTTGAGATGCCCTGGCTGCTTCGGCTCCTGCTCTCCGCTCACGCACCACGCCAGCCATGGTGCCCCCTCTGGTGTTTGAACCTGCAGAGCTTCTTTCCTGCCTCAGGGCCTTTGCACTTGCCTCCTAGAGGCTCTGCCGCCCGGTCTTGGCTTCCTCTCATCATTCTAACCCCAGCCCAGTATATCCCGTTGGAGAGACCTTTCCCACCTAAAATGGCTGCCGCCATCCAGTTCTCTTTCTTCATAGAGAAACGCAAATCCACTTGCTACATTTTCACGGGTCGTCTCTTGGCCACACCTTGGGAACGTGAGCGCTCTGGTTCGTTTACCACGGCAGCCTTACTGCTGAGTGTGGCGCCCTGCACTTAACAGGTGCTCAGTAAACATTTGTTGAATGAATGAATGAATGAATGAACACACCCACAGGACAATTAGGCGTTCTGGTTTTAGGATCTAGTGGGTGTGTGTCTCATTCATGAGGCAGGATTCTTCTTGGTTTTTTTGAAGGGAATCAGCAGCAAAGGCTGCAAACTGGTAGACTGTGGGCTAGAAGGAGCCTGTGGATCTGTTGAAGTGGTTCGATTGCCCTCCCACGGTGTCTGAAGCGCGGACTCACCAGGTACCTGTTGTACTTGCAGTCCCAGCTGTGCAGTGTGAATCGTGTTATACCATTTCTACCTCTCACATCTGTTACCTGCCTGGCTCCTGCAGCATCTGAGCCTACCTGCTCTGGACTATTGGATCATTTGGACTCAGATCATTTGATCGGTGGCGTCTGTGGCTTCCACTGCTGTCCTGTGGGTCGGAGTCCATTCTCAGCAACCTGGCTGGGGAACCAGTCTTCTCACCTGGGACTCTGCCAGGCTGCCAGTCCAGGACGTGTCTGTAACATTCCCGGGCTCGAGGGATAGGCAAGGCATGGCTGATGGCTTTCATCTTTCTGGAGAAGTTGAGCAAGATTGACAGCCGAGAGGGAAAGATGAGGGGGAGAATAAAGGTTTGGAACATCTCCTACGGGGATGCAGGAGGAGCCCGTGAGAGCAGCATCCAGGTCTGTTTGGGACACTGCTAATATCTTCAGCGTCCAGCATGGCTTAGAATCTAGTGGCTGCTAAGGAAAATCACCCCAACTTAAAGTCCTCGACTTAATCACACCTGCAAAGACTTCTTTTCTAAATGAGGCCAATTTATAGGGGTCAGAACCTGATATACTAGGGGGCTATTCTTCAGTAGACTATAGACAGTCTTCCCAGAAATTGTAAAGGACTTTCTATAAGATCTTCTGGGGTTCCTGGTCACCTCACTAGTGCCCCCAAATGAACAGAACTCCCGAAACATGTTTGAGAATGACGTGCCTCCTGGAAATCTTGCCCTTTGGGATGGCACATCTATAGACGTTATTTGATTTGTCCCCACTTGGGGCCATAAGTCGGTTCTTATTCCCATGGACGTGCTCACAGGCATGGCCACCTCACTCACCACTGTCATTCCCTACACCTGTCCTCTGGTTCAATGCCCGTCCTCCTCTGAGAAGCCCTCAAAAATCTGACTTTCCACGTCAGGACCCTTCTGAAGGACTCGCCTGTTGGATTCACTTAAAACAACCCACTCCTGTGACGATGCCTTTGATCCAGGAAGCCACCTTTGCTCACAAGGCTCATACAAAGGGGTGCCTGGAAGTCCCATCGATGTGGCAGCTATTCTGGCTCCGTTAGCATCATCCACAGTTCTCCGGGCCATCCAGGAAGCTCAATGGCAAGTACTTGCCGCCCTCTTCCTTCATCCTCTGTAGCCGCCAACACTCAGGGCTCCGAGGTTCCTTCCCGTGTTCAGTTTGGGAGGGTTCCTCACTCTGTCTCAGAGCCCCTCACCTGGAGTTCATGTGACCAGGGTGACCTCAAATGTATAGAACAGATGTTCTCCATAAGTAGGGTGGGATTTGAAGTCTCAAAGTAACATGTAAACTTAAAAGCCAAAAATATAAAGGGACCGGTAATCATCTGATCCTCACTGCCCCTTTGGTCGGGGCCACACCAACATGGTCAGTGTGTGATTTATCCTACTTCTGGAGGTGGTGATGCACTGGATGCCTCAGTGACTGCCTTAATCAAGGATTGTCTGGTTGCAAAGAGCAGAAACATATTCCAATGAGATAAAGCAGAAGGAGGGGATTTATTATAAAGTTACAAGGATATTTCATGGAACCAAGTATAGGAAATATGGCAGGGCCTCATGAAGAACTGGACCCAGGAACCAAGGCAGCAGTTATGGGTTTGAACAAATGGCAGACATTAACTAGTATCTCTGATTCTCAATTCCAAGTTTCCAGGAGAGATCGTTTGGCATAGCTTGAGCCAAGTGTCTGTGACTTTTTCAGTCCAAACATGGCTGTAGGAGCCACTCCTGTGGGCTAAGGGTCTGCTGGCACACAGGGAGGTGGAGATTGGGCAGACAGCCTGGAGTCTGTCTGTGCTAGTGACTGAGTACACAAACCCCACGGTCACCACTCTTCCAGGAACATGGCTTACAGGACACTGCAATTAACAAATAAACCCAAGTGCTGCTGTTTTAAAAATGGACAGATCTCTGCTTAGCTAAATCAAGAAAAAAAAATAAAGCCCAAATGCACAATATAAGAAAGACAAAATGCAGATTTTTAAAAAAATTTAATGGAATTACATTTAATTTTTTAAATGAGACCTCATTGAAGAAGACGGTAAAAAAAAAAAAAAAGAAGATGGTTATAGAAAAAAACTCGACTCAAGAAAAACTGAAAATATACCAACCACCTGGGAGTATTTGTAAATATTGTCCAGGAAAAAAAAAAAAGGTGCTAGACCAAAAGATTTTATGTCTGAGTTCAATCAAATCTTCAAAGAACTAGGCTATTGATGTTGCTTCAGACACATAAAAAACGTACTTGCCTGTTTATTTTACTGGCGAGTAACTGGATTGCTCTGATAAGAAACTCTGAATACAGACGCAGAAAATGTGGATAATACAGTAGCAAGTAGGATTCAGGTAAACCAGCAAAGAGAAATATGCCTCTGGAGAATTTAGAGGAGGAGGATGTATTGCAGTCAAGTCGGATTTCTTCCAAGGATGCCAAGAATGTTTTGTTATTAGGACTCCAAATAATATAATTAAAACACTATAGTGGGTCAAAAGGGGGGAATGTACAATCAACTGGATGGATTTTAAATTAGGCACAGGTGGAAGTCAATGGTCATTTCTGAAAACAAAACACTAAATTAGGACTAGGGAATGGTCTTTCACGTAGTAAAGAGTACGTGCCTGACTGGCTCCTTCCATTATGCCAAGGGAGCATTTAAAGCCTAGAGCAACACGACTGCAATTATTGAGTGTTGTTCTGGAAGATTTATATAGCCAATGTGACAAGGCAGGAAAAAAGAAAAATAGACATAAATCCTGAAGAGAAGTCTTATTTTGTCTTTATTAGGAGATGATGGTAATCTCTGCCTACAAAACCAAAGAAAGTCAACTGACAACCAGTTAGAACTAATAAGAGAGTTTGGCAGAAGGAAGAACACACAAATGCGCACACAGTAACCAGTTTGACGATAGTGTGTGTGTGTGTGTGTGTGTGTGTGTGTGTCGGGGTGGGGAAGGGTTATTTACAACAGAAGCAAAAATGTTAAATATTTAAATAAATGTGCAGCAAGAATCTATGTGATGAAAACTCTAAAACTTTGCCATAACAGATAACATAAACAAAAGATCTGAATGAGTAGAGGGCATGGCACATACCTGGATGTCCGTTTTCTCTTCAGATGAATCTATTCTTTTTATTTGATTAAATAGAAACACCAATGAAAAGAAAATGTTGACTTTTGAAGTTCTTCTAGAGATTGATGAGTACAGTGGGAAAAATGTTGAACATGGAGAGTAAGATTATTACACTAAAACATAAGTTTATAGTAACTAAAGATATAGTACTGCTATAAGAAAGATTAGTGGAATAGAAGAGAAGATCCATTTAAGAAATTTGACTACGTGGTAAGGTGGCATTTGAGTCAGTGGGAAAGACTCATTCAACAATAATGTTGCGATAACTGGCTTGCCCTTTGGAAAATAATTCTTACCTCACATATACCACAGTGAGTCTCAGAATGATTACAGATTTATATGTTAAAAATGAAACCACTTTATGGTTATGAAATGGAGAAAATTTTCTAAGCATGGCACCCGAGATGGAAAACATAAAGGCAAAGACTAAGAAATTGGGCTACGTAAAAATGTAAAATATTTTTACATTAACAAATTATAAAGGCGAAGCAGCCAGTAACATGTGTAGTGGGATATGCAGCATAGAGAGCCAATGTTTAGATATCCTTAACTTGTAAAAATGTATTCCATATATTAATAAAAATCAATAAGACCTTAGTAAATAAGAAAGAGATAAACACCCTTGTGGCAACTTGGGCAACAAGCATGAACAAGCAATATGCAAAAGCAGAAATTCAAACAGACAAGCAACGGTGAAAGAAAAAAAATTCAGTAGTCATGAAAAAGGTAAAGTAAAATAATGATAGCATTTTTGCACCTATGAAGTTGGGAAATATGAAAAAATCCTCTGGTAGTGCAATTATGAGCATCAAGTGGTACAACTGTTCTGGAAGGACATTTGGCTGATTTTTTTGCAAAAGCCTTAGACTCAGTCACACTCAGAATCTGTTTTTAGAAAACAATTTCAAGGAAACAAAGGGTATATGCATATTTAACCTCAAGGATGTTTAATATAGTTTTGTTTGATTATTAAAAATGCAAACAAATATCTGATATAGTAGATTGGTATAGAATACCATACGACTCTTGAAAAAGATGAAGTAAATGGACATAAACAATTAACATGGAATATTATTCATTGCATAGGATCAAGTTTTAAAAGGTTACAGAATTGCATTTATTTTGTGTGATTCTGTTTATTTTTTTTAAAAAAATACCGTACATGCACAGAATCACGCATGCACACAGAAACATGAAAAGTGTGGGAGGATATACAACACACGTGTTTATCTCTGCATGGTGGGATTGATTATACAAGCTCTTCATTTTTTCCTTTTTCCTTGTTCAATGTGTTAGTTCCATGTACATCAGCCAGAGAATGCAAAGTCAGGAAATATTTTCAAGTCAGTGGCAGTTAAGTTTCAGATCCATTTCAGAACCTGGACCCTACCCAGCACTGTTGTTAATTTAAAGATAAATTCATCTACGACTGTGCTCTATCTTACAATTCCGGGCATTGATTTGTTTCCTTTTGGAGTTAATTTTGCAGCCACAGCATTCTGAGGTCCCTTAGCTGGGGGTGCCTGTTTAACTACCAGTCCTTTGTGTCTCTTGTCAGATTTATTCAGCGGTTTATCTAGTGCTTTTCCTAATTGAATAAAACTTATAATTTCATTTCTAAAATACATGAACCCATTAGTATCAGTAATTAGACATTAACTAGTATGAAGATGGCCCATTAATGAAGCAGCGGTTTTAGGAGGCTCCACTGCTAGCGTCTGTGGGGGAATCATGTATAAATACTGTCTCTTGCGGATTTATGATGGACCTGTTTGTGATCATCTGAACAGCCGTGAGACCTACAATGAAATTAGCGTTTTCCTAACAGGTATTAAACGGCAAGAACTGCAAATAGGATTGATGTTGTTGGTAGAACAGCCCAGAAGCCCTGTGAAGCTGGAGGTGGGGGCGTGGGGTGGGGATGTTTCTGTAAAACCAGCCCTCAGAGACAGACTGGATTCTGACTTTGCTTTCTGTAGAGGCCTCTCTCCTCTGGCCTGCTGGAAAAGTCTTTGAGCAAAAGATCCTCCAACATGTGTGGGAGGCAACCTGGTGGCGTGGTTAAAGGCATGGTTAAAGGCATCAGACAGCCGTGGGTTCAAATCCAGCTTTGCCACTTCCTAGCTCTGTGATCTTGAGCAGGTTAATGCAAATTCCTTAGCTGGTTCAAGGCTCATTTGGATGCTACAGTGGGCATCGAGTAAAACCCCAAGATCTTCAACCTCTTGTTAATTTAGTCCAGAGGAGCAAATAAAAGCCCTTTTATATCACCTGTGCTCTAGCCCAGGCTGAAGGCAAAGCCTCAGAGTCTCGATCTTACTTGGGTCACTGACCCCTCAAGAGAATTCTATGAAAATAGGTAATGTATCCTGAACACTTATTATGAAGCCTTATGTAAACGTAGTCTTAAATTCTCATATTACATTTGCAAGGTAGGTACAATTATGAATATCTCTGATTTTACAGGTAAGGAAACTGAGGCTTGGAGAGAGGCTTATAATATAACTCCCTCTAGGATTATAGAGAGTTAGTGGTCCACGTGGAATTTGAACTCAGGCCATTTGACCGCAGAGCCCTGGGACATACACTGACCGGCTCATGTATATCTTATACACAAAACAGCATTTTGCAGACAATTTCAGGGGATCCGTGGACCCCCTGACGCCTACCCAGGAGTTCCTAATAACCTGCAAGGGCAGGAATAATGGAGTATTTGGAGATTTGGATGTTTCCAGAGTGTGATCACATCTCACTCACTCTCAGCCAAGCCACCATCGCCTCATTCGTGGATGGCTGTCAGCAGCCTCCTAACTGATTCTTGCTTCTGCCCTTCCGTCTCTTCCATCTGTCCTCAACAGAGCAGCCCACAAGAGCTGCTCAAACATGAGTCCCATCTCGTCACCCCCCTGCTTCTCGTTTCATTCCGAGTAAACGCTGAAGTCCTTCTGCCCCCTCCAAGGTCCTACCCAGCCTGCCTCTCCCTCTGTCTCCCTGACCTTCTCTCCTGCTACCCCCTCTTTTCCCCACTCTGTTCCTGCAGCACTGGCTTCCTCTCTGTGCCTTGAACACACCAGGTGTAATCCCACCTCAAGGACTATGCACTCTGTTTCCCCTGCCTGGGAACACTTGCTACTCAGGGAGCCTGGTGCCCAATTTCCTCACTTCCTGTAAGTCTTGACTCAAGCACTCCATTCTAAGGGAAGTCTTTGCCGGTCGCCCTTTGCAAAATCTTAACCTCCTGGCCTTTCGTCACACCCTTCCCTGCTTTCTTTTTCTGCTTAGGACTTAGCGCGATCTAATATGGTTTAACTGTTAAATACACATTGTTTCCAATTTATAATGCTTCAACTTACAGTTTTACAGCTTTATGAGGGTGTAAAAGCAAAATGCATTCAGTAGAAATCATACTTCAAGTACCCACACAACCATTCTGGTTTTTGCTTTCAGTACAGTATTCAATAAATCACATGAGCTATTCAATACTTTCTTGTGAGATAAGCTTTGTGTGAGATGATTTTGCCCAACTGTAGGCTAAGGTAAGTATGTAAGTGTTCTGAGCACGTTGAAGGTAGACTAGGCGATGACGTCTGGTACGCTAGGTGAATTTAAATGAATTTTGACTTACGGTATTTTCAACTGACAATGGGTTTATCAGAACATAACCTCATCATATATCGAGGAGCATCTGTATTTTGTTTATTCATCTTGCTAGTTTTCTGTCTGTGCACTATAACACTATCTCCATAAGGCAGTGGTTTTTGTCTCTTCTGTTCAGTCTCTCTTTAGGCTCTGGAACAGTACTTAGCACATAGTAGATGCTCAGTAAATATTTGATGAATCAATGAACATGGTCCAATGCCCTTCTAACCACAGGGTCTGCAGTTTGGGAGGCAAAATCCCAGGGAAGCTAGCAAGACTTCTACATGGAGAGCAGCTGCTAGCAGTAACAGCTCGTGGGCTAGAAACATGCATGGCTCAGACACCAATGTTGGCAAGAACAAGGATTCAATTCCAGGGCCAGGGTAGGCTCACCTGGGAGGTGCGAACAGGCCTGGAATAGCCCTGTGGGGGAGTGACCAGGAATACAAACATTTCTTTTGGTACCAGCGTAACGATTACAGATGGTGCCTGTGCTTCTCCAGACAGTCTGTTTATTGTTGATGGAAATGAGATCTGTACACTGTAGATACCCAAACAGCCAGGATTACGGCAGACACTCTGAGATGAAAATTTCAGAACTTGGCTTATAAATGTGCTCTCTACACAGAAGTGGAACAATCTTGCGATTTGTCAACCAAGCATTAAGATTTCAAATGGAAGCCCTAGAGATGAACCTAAGTAAAAGGACTATTTAATAATTTACCCTTCACTTCCCTTATCAACCCTAAAGATGATTATTCCAGACCTATTTTCCAGGAGATAAGTTCTCTTTTAAAAGCATTCTGATTTTTATTGCCATTTACCCTGAATTTTAGCCCCTATACCAAATATATCAAATGCTGCTCTTGGGCAGTATTTGGCCCAGAGAAGTTTTGTTTGGCTCCTGTGTTATGCCCTACCCAGCCCACATGACTCACCTGTTACCTGTACATCCCACGCAAGTATCTGAACCAGCAACCCTGGCACCTACCTCCAGGGGGCAGGCTGCCCCATTGAGGGTGGGGCGGTAGCAGCCCTGGACACCAGAACACAAGATTCTCCCAAGCATCATCCCAAAGAACCCAAAACATGGACTTATTAGGCAATCTGCTTCCCTGTCCAAGGCCCTCGCGTTGGTTTATATGAAGCAAAAATGGGAAGGAACCATTTATATAGTGACTTCCAGACCTTCAGCCGCTAATACTGAGCTCTCTGGCTGAAAGTGCAGGCTCTAGCGTGAGAAGACCTAGTGTCAAATCTTAGCTCCACTGCTCACCAGACGTGTGACCATGAACAAGTGTCTTAACCTTTCCGTGCCTCAATTTCCTTATCTGTAAAGTGATGATATTAGTTTCTACCCTAATGGGCTAGAGTTGAGGATTAAATTATTCATGTAAAGCATTTAGAAAAGTACTTGGCATGTAAGTAGTGGTTAACAAGTCTTTGGTGGAATAGAGAAATCTTGGGGTGTCAAGAAAATAGTCAAACTTGGAGCTGGCAGAGTGGACTTCAAAACTTGGCCCCACCACTCCTAGGAGAAACAAAGCCACTCCTCTGGCCTCACCTCCAGCACTCGTGGCAGCAGAATCTATTTCATATGTTATTCAATGGGAGTGATGGAAGAGAATGAAATCAAGAATTTTTAAAGTTCAAAGGCTGGAACATAATGGACACTTAAATGTTCATTAAATCTTACCTCATTTTAATGGCATGTTTCTTGGACCATTTTCTTGACCTCTACTCACATCCAACTAAATCTGTTGGGTGACAGATACGCTAGACTGGAAGAGAGAGAGTGATGGAAGATGGCTTTTTGTTTCTGGTGCTGGTAATTTTGAATGCATAGTCATTCTTTTTGTTCTATGAACTTTACAAATGACCATTCTTGGATGTTCTGGGTGGATATCCTAGTCTAGAAGGATTAAACCTAGTCTACTCTGGCAATCTCTGACAAGACAAAATCCTTGTGTTTCAGTTTGCTTTTGTTGTGTAACAAACCACCCCAAAACTTAGTGGCTTAGAGCAACAGCCATTTATTGAGACCAACAACCATGCAGGTTGGCAGTTTGGCCTGAATTCACCTGGGCAGTTCTTCTGGTCTGGGCCAGGTTTAACTGAGCTTGGCTGGGTTCACACTTTTGTCTGTGGCCAACCAGTAGCTCCACTGTGGCTGGGTGATGTATGGTGGCTTGGTCCAGAGTGCCCGAGGCAATGGAGCCTTTGGTCTCCCATCCTCCAACAGACTTGTCTGGGCATGATCTGGGGCAGCCCTGGGGTTCCAGGAGCAGCATGAGGGCAAATCTCAATGCACAAGAGCTTCTCAAGTGTCTGCATGAGTCACATTTGCTACTGTCCTGGTGACCAAAGCAAATCCATAGCCAAATTTTGAGCCAGTGTGGGAGGGCCCTACAAACGGGTGAATACAGGAAGGGGACCTACTGTAGCCAATTTTGCAAAGAGCAGACACCCCCATGGCCATAAGCCAAGCTAGAACACTGCTCCCTCAACTTCCAGGAAGTGGAAATTCCAGAAGGTGAGTGAATATTCCTCCTCCATGTCCCACCTGCAAGTTCTCGGACTCTCGGGGAATTCGTTCCTTGACAGTTGCACTTACCAGGCTTCCAGCAAAGTCTATACACAGCTGTCCTCAGGCCCGGTTCACAGTGAGCCCCTTTAGAGTCCCCCAGCCCCTGCTTCCCTGTGTGGCCCGGCTTGTCCGGAGTAGCACAGGCAGTGGGCCCGTACAGCTGTGAGTCAGTGTCTCCTGGATGCCAAACTCCGCCAGGGCCATATGCTGTCTGGGGAAAGGCATTATTCACTGTGAGTGTGATTGCTAAGAACTGGCAGAGGCTTCTGCTGGGGCTGGAACGTGTCACAGTCGAGACAAGTACTGGAACCTGGTACACCTCAAGGCTCCAGCAAGCTGAATCAGTCGAACCAATGACAAATCTCCTGGGTCTCCCCAGATTTCTGAATCCTACCTCCCTAGGCCTCTAGTACCGAGGAGGGCATATGATCTCAGTCCCCAAGACCCTCAGAAGAGACTCACCAGGGCTAAAACTCCAAGAACTTGCTGGAACAATCTGGAGCCTGCCTGATCCTTCTACAATGTGGGCTACACCATCCTATCTGGCTCCCCCAGGGCTGGGTCCATGCAGTGGGCAGCAGCTGAGAGTGTGTGGAGCCCAAGGGTCAACACCAAGTGACACACAAGAAAGAGTGCTGGGGGCCAAGGCTGCAGAAGTGCACCCCAATGGGACAACCCTAACAGCAGCTGACATCGACAGAGCGTTTACTATACAGTCATGCGTCGCTTAACGACTGGCATCTGTTCTGAAGTGCATCGTTAGGCAACATCAGTGATGCTGATGACCCTGACCCCGTGCAGGCTTAGGCTGATGTGGTGTATGTTTGTGTCTTAGTTTTTAACAACAGATTTTAAAAAGGAAAATAAATAAATAAATTTAAAGATAGAATAAAGCTTACAGAGTAAGGATATGAAAAAAGAAAATATTTTTCTACGGTTGTACTATGTGTTTGTGCTTTAAGCTAAGTGTTATTACAAGAAAAGTCAAAAAGTTTTAAAAAATTAAAAAGTTCACAAAGTAAAAAGAGTTACAGTAAGCTAAGGTTAATTTATTATTGAAGAAAGGAAAATGGTGTTTAGAAACCTAGTGTAGCCTGAGTGTCCAGTGTCGATACGGTCTGCAGTGGTGCCCAGCAACGTCCTGGGCCTTCGCATTCACTCACCACCCACTGATTGGCCCGGAGCAACTGCCAGTCCTGCAAGTTCCATTCATGATGAATGCCCCATACAAGTGTCCCATTTTTTAGCTTTTTTATACTGTATTTTTACTGTACCTTTTCTAGGTTTAAATACACAAATACTTACCATTGGGTTACCGCTGCCTGCGGTGTTCAGTACAGTACCGTGCTGTACAGTCTGGGAGCCACAGGCCATACCCCACAGCCTAGAGTGCAGCGGGCATCCCGGGTGTGTAAGCGCGCTCTATGAAGTTTGTACAACGAAATTGCCTAGCAGTTTCTCAGAATGCACGTCCTTTGTTACGTGACACGCGGCTGTACCTTGCCACTTCTCTGTCATCCTGTGATACTTACAAATGCACTTGGGGTCCTTTATTCGCACAGGTCTCTATCATTGTTCTCAGCAGTGTAACTCTAGCCTCTTGTCTAAACACCTCCGAGAAGCAGACTTGCAAGGGCTCCTTATACCGAGCTTGGGGCTGGAACCTGCCACACTGGCCTCCTTTCAGGCCATCGTAAGAAGGCCCCACTCCCTCCTGCTTCAGGGGCTGTGGCTGCTGTTTCTTCTGCCTCAAACACCCTTCCTCCCGTTCTCTTTCCCCTCTGCCTTCAGACAAGATTCCTCCAGGGTCGCTCAGGTCCCCCAGGCACATCCTTCCCTTCTCTGCTGCAGCTCTCAGATTTACCCTTTGTGCAAGCTGCACCAGGCCAGGGACACTGTTTTGTCACCTTATCCCCAAGGCCTACCTCAGGACCTGGGACACAAGAGAGCACCCAATAAATCCCTAAGGAATGAACGAGCACCCAAGTGGAGAGTTTGGGCGTGGAGGGAAGTAAAGGACGTCTAAGGGCCTGTCCACCCAGAGTCCTGTGCTGCTGTGCCCTGGCTCTAAAACGTGGATGGATGGACAGACAGACAGAGGCTTTGACGCTGTTGGGCTGACTTATCTCTGAAGCTTGAAATGTAAACTGCTCTTCCACTCCTCTTCGCAATTGCTTTAAGAAGAATCTGAGAGAGAAGAAACTGCTTTGTGCATGCAGAGTCAACAGGGGAAATGGAATGAGTTCTGTACCACAGCTACAAAGTCGGCCTGACTAATGGGGCTGCCGAGCAGCTGGGACAGGCAAGAAAGCGACTAGTTTCCAGAAAGTCCCTTCCATCATAAAAAAAAAAAAAAAAGAAAAAATCCCAGAAAAGTTTCACAGTTCAAGGTTTTCAGTCTTGGCTAGCTGGGTGACAGGGACCTTCACGCAGCTCCATGTGTCTGGGGAAATGCCCTTCCTTCTCTCTCCCTGCTCCCACCTGCTGCCCCATCACCCCGGCTTGGCAGGACTAACTCACGGGGGCCCTTTCTGACTTCGCTCCTCTCCTCGGGGGACAGAGCGTGCGTGCGTAGGAGTTTGAGCTTTGGATCAGAGCAGCTCCGGACACTGGTTCTCAAGTCCTCGCTTCACCTCCTACTTGGTGCGTGAGGCCGTGGCAGAGTTCACCCCGGAAACCTTTGTTTCCTCGCCTGTTAGATGGAGATACCCACCTCGATTATCCAGAGGGTTGAATCAGGTGGAGTGGGAGAAACTTCTGGAAGTCACAAAGCCAGATCCCGGGTCTCACTGCTTCTCCCTGCTCATTCCCTGGCCCCAGCCAGCACCCAGGTGGGCTTCCATCTCACTCCAAATGTACCCTATAGTATACAACCTGGCTCCAAGGCAGATGGCTGTTTTGCTTGTCTTTGCAGGGACTTGTTTGATTCATCTTGGTTGCCCAGTGCCTAGCATATCAGGAATCATCAGAAGCGTTACCATTAAATTGTTTTGACGGTGCAATGAGAGAGCTATGACCTTTTTTTCACAGGTTGAGGAGGCAAGTGTTGTAAGGACCTCGATATTTAGAATTATCAATATAGAGAGCCTGTAACAAGCAACCTTAAATTCCTAGAAAACCATCATTATTTGCTTTCTACTTTCGAATTTTGATAAGTCTCTTAAGATTTTCTTTCCTGAAGTGACTGAAGTTTATGACACTAGTCCCATAGGTATTTCAGCTCCAATTCCTCGTTGTCATCATCTAACGTGAAGATTAAATTTGGTGTGCGTGCAAGATCGATGAACTCCTGCGGGACAAAGAGGCAGTTAGGAGTAATGGCCTCTGGCCAGGGAGGCACACACTTTAAAGGACTGTCAACCAGGACAGAGATTCTATCAGTGATGAATCTGGCGTTTCACTTGACTACTGATCTCGTACAATTATGGGAAAACTAACTGAGATGACCCGAGTGAACACACCAACCGGGCTGTTTGTCTCTTAAGTGAAATCTCCAGGCACCCAACTTCAGGCTTTGCTTTTCCATCACCACTGAGTGGCAGCATGGCAGAGAGAGATGACCTTTACTTAACCTTGAGAATAACTCTACCCCTTCCTGGCCAAAACAGGGAATGCATGTCAATGCCTACCGGCAACCCATTTGCAGAAGTTATTGTATGTTTGGTCTATGTTGATGATATCTTTGCCTTTTTGAACTTTATTTTAAAAATAGATATCTTCCATAGTCCATCTTGGACATCAGAGAGGACCACACACGAGGAGCAGACGAATGAAACATTTAAAAGATAACTTTTATCTGTTTTGTTTTGGCTTGGGTTTTTTTTTTTGTAACTCAAACATTCATCTGAATGAATACAGAGAAATAACCAAGTTTCATCTGCCGCCTCCTTGCTGGATGACAATCTACTTTCATTCCTTTAGGAATTTAGAAAATGTTTATTGCTGTCAGCAACCCAATAGATAAGTGATTCCAAAACAAATCCTAAATCAAGCACTGCTTCTAGACTTAACCCCTTCCCTCCCAAACATACCTGTGTAATGATTTGTTCAAAGATCTGAAGTAAACGACATCAGATCAGATATCCAATCCTTCAAAGAAAATGGTTTCGGTGAAGTTAAATCCCAAAACTTGCCCTCATTCTCACCTCTTCGACCCATTCCTTATCAGGAGCTTCTTGTCACCAATAAGATTAGTGGTACTTAATGCATTGGGCTAAATTGGATTTTTCATGTTGAGTTAATCATGACGATGTCATGAGTCAAATAACTTATGTGATCGAAAGGCACTGATGAAGCCCACCAACCGCACAGTCCATGGAGCAATAGACTATATCAGAAAATACCCTTGATTAAAAGTCTGTAAGATTTGGCTAAGGTTGTTTCATGATTATAGTATAACATTTTAAATCTACATAAGTGATGAATATGGAATGGTATCTGACGACTGACTTTTAATATATTTTTATTATTGTTTTTTAATAAGCATCACTATTTTATAAGTAATACATATTCACTCTAGAGAATTTTAAAACTATAGAGCAGGGGGTCCCCAACCTGTGCTGAGTTGTATAATTATTTCATTATATATTACAATGTAATAATAATAGAAATAAAGTACACAATAAATGTAATGCACTCGAATCATCCTGAAACCATCTCCCCTCTCCACAGTCTATGGAAAAAGTGTCTTCCATGAAAATGGTCCCTGGTGCCAAAAAGGCTGGGGACCGCTGCTATAGAGAATACTTAAAAAATTAAAATCACCTATAATCCATCATCCAAAGAAAATTACTCCAGAATAGTCTTGATAAATCCTTGAAAGTGTTTGTGTGTGTATATTTAACAAATAAGTGGGATCGCACTGTAAATATTATTTTGTGTGCCTCATTTTTAAGATAACATTGTATTGTGAGCATTTAACTGTATAATATTGCATCATATGGATGCACCATCATTTATTTCACAAAGTCCCAATTACTGCACTTTTAGGATCATTCTAAGTTTTCATTTTTATAAATGTCATAATGACAGGTATTCTTGAACCAAAATTTTTGTCCTTATCTCTGGTTATATTCTCAGGAAAGATTTTAAAAGGGTAAGCGATATACAATTTCTAAAATCTCATTACCTATTGCCAAATTGTCAGGAAGATACCTTCAATTTTACCCACCTGCAAAACATGACTGGTCACTTGTCAACATCAAGTATTATAACCTGTTTATTTATTTAATATGCATTTTGTGCTTTAATTATTCAAGACAGTAATAATAGGTCTTCCATGATTATTTTCAGAATAATAAAATAAGTTCAAAGAAATTACAAAGTATGGTTTGGATAGCTGACAGGCCATGATTTCATAGGAATTTACTTAGACTTGTTTAATAAGCAAATCTGTATTAAGAGCTTCCTGGAAAGCACAGGACGCAGAAATCACTTATTTGTATGACATGACTTAAACTTTCAAACTCAGTTAGGAAATTTTCTTCAAATGTTTTGCAAGAATAAAAATGGTTATGGGGCTGGTTCAAATTTAAACCTGTGGTCCAGGTGTAATCCTAGCACTGTAGGCTCACATCTGTAATCCTAACACTTTGGGGGGCCAAGGCGGGTGGATCACTTAAGGCCAGGAGTTTGAGACCAGCCCGGGCAACATAGCAAGATCCCGTAGCTACAAAAAATAGAAAAAGTTTGCCCAACATCATGGTGCGTGCCTGTAGTCCCAGCTACCAGAGAGGCTGAGGCAGGAGGATCGCTTGAGCCCGGGAGTTTGAGGTTGCTGTGACCTCTGATGATGCCACGACACTCTAGCCCAGGCAACAGAGTGAGACCCTGTCTCAAAAAAAAAAAAAAAAATTAAACCTGCCTAAATCATCTTTTGTAAATAATTTGCAACAACTTTCTGTAATGTATAAAGACCTTCACAACAACGAAAGTGACCTAGCAAACTCTTCTCTGACAAGGTAGCAGATTGCAAAAAAAAGAAACATAGTGATTTAATTATAGACATATTCAAGTTGTTAAAGACATACACATACCATTCTGTTAAATAGTTCTCGATTACAGCTTACCTCATTTTTAAAAAGAGAACACAGAAGCCACAATTCTAAAATTATGGAAAAATTGTGTACTTTTCCTTTTGGAGATTTACAAGATATATTAGAAATTTGTGGAGCCTTAGCTTCATTGCCAAGGGCACCCATGACCGCTTAGTTGTTGCAGCACACAAACATTGATTACTAGAAGGCCAGATAGTGCAACTTTTCTGTGACCCGGGCCCTAGTCTTATTTCTCAGAAAAATTATGAATTTGAATTCCCTTTTCCATGCTTTGCCTTTGTTTGGTCTGGTTACACAACGTAGTCTTTGAGGAAATCTTTCTATAAATCGAATTCCATCTTGACAACATCTTATTTCAGTCAGTAAGTGTCCAGGCACACAAAGTTTCTTTCTTTTTTTTTTTTTTTGAGACAAAGTGTCGCTTTGTTGCCCGGGCTAGAGTGAGTGCTGTAGCGTCAGCCTAGCTCACAGCAACCTCAAACTCCTGGGCTCAAACCATCCTTCTGCCTCACCCTCCCAAATAGCTGTGACTACAGGCATGCGCCACCATGCCCGGCTAATTTTTTCTATATATGTATATTTTTAGTTGTCCAGATCATTTCTTTCTATTTTTGGTAGAGACGGGGTCTCGCTCTTGCTCAGGCTGGTCTCGAGCTCCTGACCTTGAGCAATCCACCCACCTCGGCCTCCCAGAGTGCTAGGATTATAGGCATGAGCCACCCCGCCCGGCCACAAAGTTTCTTTAAAAGGGTTTGCAAGCTCGACTTCTATGAGAAAGCTGCTCTGAAAAGCCTGTCTCAGGCTTGGACTTTAGCTGAGATACTGTTATCACAGAGTCCTCCTGGATCTGATAGTTGAACTCTCCAATGGTGTCGGG